>JAKTTW010000082.1:0-51437 GCA_030560525.1 Diutina catenulata
TACTGAAGTCGGAATTTCTCGCTCGAGATTGGGTCTCACCGGAAGTTTTTTTTGCACTACCCGGATATCAATTTTGAACTCCTGTATCTAAAAGTTTACAAAAATTATTGGAACGACTGTAATGCGGTCAAGTGGTGTTTATTAAAGTTGATTTTAGATAAGCTACACGCTTTAAACTGTCAGGAGGATCCCTGCTGTAAACTGATAAGGAGAGATCCTGCTTTAAACTTAGAAAAGGAACATACCGGCCACGGCACCCATGGCCCCCATGGCGAGCCCACCAAGAGCATTGGTGCCAGCACCGTCGCCCCCACTGGTCTTTTCACTACCATTATGGTGGATGACCGGTCCGTGGGTGAAACTCAACGAGGTCTGGGAGATACCAGCCATCAGGTAGAATAACGCCAACGGGATCAGGCTCAGGTACGACGCCTGCAACCCGCTGTAGTAGTCAGCAAGGTCGGACAAGTTCGTGTCGTCGCCACTCTCGTCCATGAACTTGGTGATTTGCTCGGGAGCGGCGGTGACGTAGGTGGTGCCGTGGTCCACAGTGAGAAGATCGAAAACGTCAACGGCGGCGTAGGCGAGCGAGGCAAATAAGGGCAATTGAGTCCACATACTGGCAACTGGGTGGATTATAGCGCCGCTTATAACCTGAGGCCACACTCACGGTGCCTGACGGCTTTATGGACGATGACGTCAGATACGAACCAACAATAGCCATGCATGGAACGAAGAAGCTGGGGAAGTGGGTGTAGCGCCGGGCAGCGGTGGCTGAAGGGACTACCAACAGGGATCCGTACTCGGGGAGGCACATTCTCTCGGCCGATCCCCTCTGTTCCCGTTCATGCTGGGAGCACACAGCGAATCTGCATTCGAATTTCTCCGGCTGCAAATGGCACGGCACTGGTGCATGCGTCAGGAACTAGTGGCGGCTAAATGATGACCATAGAGTTTGATTGGCTCAGCGTAATGTAGAACTGGCCTCATTAAGGGGCGTGTTGGCTGATTTCTTGGGTCGAGATCGACGCTCGTAATTAGCGTGTTTGGGAACAAGGAGACAATGGCTCGGTTGACGTTCACAAGTCGTGATTGTGAGGGGAACCGAGTGTGGCAAAATCAGGTTAACAATGCCTTGAGCATCCATGGTAGACTGCTCAGTAACATGTCAGTGGAATAGATACATAGTGAAACCAAACGTAACGGAAACAAATGGAACAAACTGATAGTCGTGTCAAATACTGGCCTACTCGCGAAGTACCCGGGATTATCACAGTGGGGAGAGGAATTGACTGGTGTGGAAGCTGGGGGGCCGCAGGCGGCGCCCCCCAGACCCCCCAACGCTTTTCTGAGTGGAGGCAATGAGCAAGCGCCTCTCGGATACTCTACACCCGGGGCTCACCTGTCCCCAGAACTTCCAATGTGAACATGAAGGTACGAGCAGGTCCATGGTCAAGCCATGCCGTTTTGTGGATTAAACTTACTACTTTAAAATACATTAACTTCCAACTTCTCGATTTGTGGAACGAGAGCTATAAAAAGAAGACTCCGGGTTTTAGAGAAAAACTCCAGCTATAAAAGGAAGAGCCCGGCTACCGCCCCCATGGCACCCATGGCGAGCCCGCCAAGAGCACTGGCGCCAGCACCGTTTCCTCCGTTGGTCTCGCGACTTCCGTCGGTTTCGCCACTTGCGTCGTGGTGGGACCACAGATCGATATTGATATCCAACGAACTCCGGGGCTCCTCGGAGACACCAGCCATCAGGTAGAATAACGCCAACGGGATCATGCTCAGGTACGACGCCTGCAACCCGCTGTAGTAGTCAGCAAGGTCCGACAAGTTCGAGTCGTCGCCATACTCGTCAATGAGCTTGGTGATTTGCTCGGGAGCGGCAGTGACGTAGGTGGTGCCGAGTGAGAAGGTCGAAAACGTCGACGGCGCAAGCGAGCGAGGCAAATAAGGTCAATTGAGTCCACATAATACTACAGAGAGTGGATTCGAGGTCCGCTTATAACGTGGGGCCGTACACACAGCGTTTGCTAACCTTAACACTGATGACGTCATACTCGAACTAAACAAAGCCTTGGCACGGATTGATAAGCTCATGTAAGCGGAGATGACAGATGACTCCAAAGAGCAATTAGAAGGGTCATTCAATTAGAAGGACCATTCTGCTACACCCGCGACCCGCCCGCAACTCTCTCCTGGTGCGAATTTTGCTCTTTTCGGTTGACGTCTGGAAGGCGTGGTAAAAACGCATTCGATCGTCCACGGCTGCAAATGGTACGGCGCTGGTGCATGCGTCAAGAATAGGTCGCGGGGACATTACCAAAGTGGGGTGGTCTGCACAATAGCGTCGGCGTTGTATCAATTAACTTCGATACACATACGTCGGCTGACGCTCTTGGGTCAAACTTTATAATTTGTGCTTTAGCAACATGCCATAAGGGATCGGCACGCTGAAGGCTAGTTTGACCGTCGATCTGTTCTGTAGCATAGTACAATAAGGAAGGTACGCACTTACAAAGGTACACACTTACAACGGTACGCACTTACAAAGGTACGCACGTACCAAGCTCGGGTGGCCAGCCTCTCGGTTCAAACGTCATGGGACTTTCACGCCTGGCAACCTTCATTCCCTCTACACCATTTTCTATGGCATGGATTGCAGCTATGTACCGTCTATCAGCAGGGCTGGGGACCCGCCAGTGGCCCCGATTTATCTATATCCCACCGTAGTATGCTCACGCAAGATCGGGCTCCTCCGACACGTTGCGCCGGGTCCGGTTGGCCCGCCGCAGCGACGACGACCCCGACTCTGCTTTCTTGATGAGGTCCAGCACCTTGGCCAGGTTGCCCAAGTTGAACTTGGCGGTCTTTTGCTTGGGAGGCGCGCTGGAGTTCTCCTGGATGATCCGCTGGGCGCGTTCGCGGCGCAACGCCAACTTCTCCTCGAGCTCCAGCGTGGCCGACGAGCTCAGGTCGACAGGGGTGACGTTGCGGAGCAGCAGCAGCTGCGAGCCCGATTTTTTGCGGGGCTTGACCATTTCGAAGTGCTCGGTGTCCAGGGGAGAGTCTTCTGCGGCGGCCTTTTTCTCGTCCGACGAGAAGAACGCCTCGTCGTCGCTGGCTGGGTGGGTGGACGCAGGGAGTTCGGGCTGGGGTTCAGGTTGGGGTTCGGGTTGGAGCTCGGGTTGAGGCTCGGGCAGGGTTTCAGGTTGGGTTTCAAACTGAGTATCAGGTTGTGTTTCAGGTTGGGTTTCAGGTTGAAGCTCAGACTGCGGCTCAGGCTGAGGCTCAGGCTGAGACAGGTGCGATACAGGCTCGGCGAACAGGCCAGGCACGTCTCGGGCCTGCTCCTCCAAGTTGAGCTCCGACACCTGGCCCGAAACCGGCTGGGGCTTCACCACGGGCTCCACCACGGGCTCTACCTCCGGCTCGCGCTCTACCTTCAACGCCTTCGGCTCCTCCTTCAACGCCTCCTTCACCGGCTCCTCCGCCTTGTCCGCCTTCTTCTTCTTTTTCTTGTCCTTGGCCATCTCAAACCCGGGCTCCACCCCGTTGTCCAACGCGATCGGCTCCGCCAACGACCGCTCCAACGGGTCCACCGCCTCCGCCACCGCCGGCGGCACCTCGAGCGTCTCCTCGGTGTCGCGCCGCTTCTTGCGCTTCTTCTCCAGCAGCAGCAGCTTCACCAGCCGCGCGTCGTCGTCGTCCACGCTCTTCTTTTTCTTCTTTTTCTTCTCGCCGTCCTTCGGCTTCTTCTCGCCGTCCTTCAGCTTCTTCTTCTTTTTGGGCGCCTCCTCGGCCACCCCAGCCGCGTCAGCCACCACGGGCGCGTTCACGGCCGCACCAAGCGCCGCACCCGCAGTGGCCACCGCCTGCTCCTCCTCCATCTTGATGGCGTCGAGGTTGACGGTGTCCGCCGCCGGTTTCTGCCGCGGCGTCTCCAGCACCCGCCGGAACGACACGCTCAGCCTGGTGCTGGCCGCGTCCAGGTCGTCCGCTCCGGGCGCCGGCTGGGCCCACGCCGCCACCCGCTCAAACTCGTCGAGCGGAATCGCGTCGATGTTGGGGTCGTTCAAGTCCTCGGGAATGTCCCACACCCCAACCTTGCTCCAGAAGATGCGGTTGCGCACCTGGAGCAACACCATGTACATCTTCATCAACTTGGCCTCCTCGCGCGGCGGCAACGCCACCCGCTTGGTGTAGGCGTTGACCATGGTCTTCAGCGTCAGCGTGGCGGTGCCCGGCAGCGCGTCGCCCGCACGCTTGAACTGGAAGTTGTTCAGCAGGTGGGCAAACTCGTCGAACTTGCTGCTGGGCTCCAACTTGTACACGTTCAGCCGGATCAACCGCAACTTGGCGAAAAAGTCACACAAGTTGCGCAACTTGAACACACAGAAGTTGCAGATGGGGTACTCGGCCACCGGTGCGTCGTCAGTGTCGCCGAGCAACTTGAGCATGTACAACCGCGCGTGCTCCAACATGTCGTTGCGGCGCTCGCCACAGAACAGACACGGGTCGGCACACGCCTTGGGCGCGGTGTCGCCGTGGTCGTGTGCGGTGCCACGGTAGCTGAGCTTGAACTGCTCGTTGACCCCGGCCACCGGCTCGATCACCGCGCGCCCGTCGCACACGGTGTTCCAGAAGTTTTTCAGCCGGGTCCAGTTCTTGATGATCAGGGTCTGCTCGGGCACGCCCGCAATCGCGGTCTCGAGCTCCTCGGCCCAGATCCGCTTGAAGAACCGCAACGTCTTGAGGTTCAGCAACTCGTAGGCAAACTCGGGGCGGATGATGGTGTAGACGAACCCCTTGAAGTCGTGGTTGTAGTTGTTGAGGTCGACACGCACCGCGCGTGCCAGCGGCGAGAACAAGAGCGTGACCAAGTCGTCGTCGTCCTCGACCGGCGGCTCCCCCTCCGAGACACCCGCGAGCTCGGGCTCGGGCTCGTCGACGATGCTGTTGCGCACCGACGGCGGGCGGATCTCCTGCGAGCCCACCCGCGAGCCACGCAAGCTCGGGACCCGCAGCAACGAGCCCGCGCGCTGCAAGCTGTTGGTGCGGGTCAACAGGTTGCGTTTCTGCTGCTGCTCGGCCTTGTAGAGCATTTCCTTGACGTCCAGGAGCTGGGCCAGCAACAGGGCAATGATCATGTCCTTCTCCTCGAGCTCCTCGTGCAACTTGCGGTTCTTGACCTTGAAGTTGTAGGTTTCCCGCAGTGCGTTCAGCACCAACTCGTTGGCCTCGGAGAACAACAGCGCCGTCAAGTCCTCGACCTCGCCCTTCAACTTGGTGTTTTCCTTTTCTGCAATCGCCTTGGCCTCGCGGGTGATCCGCACGTCGTCCAACGCCCGGTTGTATTTCGGCAACAACCGGCGGTAGTTGTCGTCTGCTGTCCTGAGCTTCGCTGCCGTCGCCCGGAGCTCCTCCCGCTCGCGCTGCATGTGGTGCATCGCATCGGCCATTTCCAGCTGTTTCTGGACGGCCTCCACGAGCTTGGTGGAAAGCAGCGTGATCTCGTCCGTCAACTGGTCCTCGAGTGACGCCATGGCGGGGTGGTTGATCTAACCAACAACAACCGCGTTGATTTTTGTCGCGACCGGGCGGATGCAGGAACGCCAGGAGATCGGGGCGGTGGCCAGCAGGTGGTGGATGGATGGTGGGGGTTTAGGTTAGGTTTAGAGGTGGGTTGTAGAGGTGAGGGTGGACTGGGTGGTTGGGTGGTGTGGGTGGTGTGGTGTGGTGTGGTTGGGTGGTGTGGGTTGGGTGTTCGTGGACTGGCTATAGTGCGTGGTGGTAGATTAGGGTTGTGCGAAGAAGAGGTGGTGGAGGAGAATTGTGAAGTGGGTGGGGATGGTGGGTAGTGGGTGGTGTACGTGTAAGAGGGGTGGTAGTAGATAGGTGGGCGTAGCAATGGTAGGTGTGGCAATGGTAGTTCTCCATAAATGGGACCACTCGAACGCCTATCATCCACCGTGACCGACCCGTGGACCCTGTGATCGCTGATCTAGTCATGCCATGTCAGATGGTCAGATCAAAGCCACCGCCAACCCACCGGCAACCTATCCAAGATTCATTGCTACCGCCTCCAGCGTCTACCGCCACCAGCCTACCGCCACCAGCCGTCATCTCCATTAGTCACTGACCACGGATCAAAAAATGCTTCCCCTGCATCTCCGTGCATTGTTCGCAAGAACACGTTGGCCGCGGTAGAAACACGTCCCGAACCCACACGCTGATGACACGTAACATTCTGGCGTGGAACCACGCCTCACACCGCGTCGTGGCCCACCACCAAAACCTAGTCGGGTTTCGCGGGCTCGTAACAGTGATCTCGCCCCACTGTGGTCACCTCTCGTGACCTTAGTATCTCGTGACCCGTAGGGCAAACACCGGTAAACTGTGGCAGCCAGCCTCGGCGCAGGTTGCTTTCACCAAAGCCCGCTGCACTGGGCCCACAGCCACTGTGGCATTGTCAAGCCGCCGGATCGGGCCCAGAACCGGAGTTACCAGAGCAACGAGTGACGCTCAAAAGCAACGCAGCAAGTCACACAAGGGTGTTCCCTCCACCAGCAACACCTGTAGGCACCCAACAGCGACACCCACCAGTGTTCTCTACCCCCTGTTTCTCAGCCCGGCTCTCTAATTTTTTTCGTTTTGGTGGCTCGGTTCCGTCCGTTCCTCGTTCCTTTTGTGATCTTTGTTCTCACCCCACTGATCTACATCACTACATCCAACCCCATTACACCCACCCCACTACACTAACCCCAACGTCCTGTACGTTGTTACATAACTCACTGTGGCTTCATTCGCAAACATTCCGTCCACTAAAAACCCCATCTGCCGGTGAAACTCCGATCCCGCTGCCTCTCCGAGATTCGCATATACCCCAGATTCGCAACCCCGATCATCGGGCACGGCAATATATACCGGTCTTTCGCCAGCATAAGCCCACATGACGCTGCTAGCGGGCCCCCGGGGTCTCGACGACCTCCCAGTGGAGGTGATCCGCCAGATTGCCGCCCACCTCAACCAGTACGACTGCCTCAGCTTGATGCGGACCGGGCGCACCCCCTACGTTGCTGCGCGCCATCGTTTGCACGATACGGTGGTGGTTGATCCCGACTACCTGATGTTCAACAACGCGGACGAGCTCGGCGAGACCCACACCTTCATCAACCGGGGCTACTCGCTTGCCCGGTTTTTCGCCAACTCCCACCCAGCGCTCACCCGCCGGCTCCGGGTGTGTTTGCCCCACGACTTCAACGTCTACGATAGCTACGACACCATCCTCGAGTTTTTCTCCCGGGCACACCTCCACCAGTTGTCGTGGCTCGGTGAGGGGTTCGCTCCCGAGTTCGAAAGCGCCCTCCAGGGGGTGTCTGACCTTGAGCTCACCTGTAAAACCCTAGGGAGGGCGCCCAACGTGCGTGCCCTCCGGTTCCAGCCGTTCCACTCCACAGAGCACTTGCGCCAGGTGCTCACGCTGGTGGACGCGTCGCGTCTCCACCACCTCTGGTTGAACAAGCAGCACAACTTGGACGCAGGCACCCTCTTGCCCAACATCGACGAGTTGGTGGTGGCGGAGCGCACGCTGAAGATCCAGTGCCGGCTCTACGACATCGACCTCGACACCATAGCTAGTTTACCGTCAATGCCCGCCCTCCGTTCTCTTTCGCTCGAGGACGTGGTGGTGGTGGCGTCGGACGCGTGCAAACTCGCGCCGGTGCTCGCCCAGGTGCACACGTTGCGTCTCTTGGCGGTGTCCGAGTGTGTCACCCGCGATCTAGACCCCCAGGCACTGTTCTTGCTACAAATCGCCCCCAGCCTTGGCGGTCTCCGCCACTTGGCGCTCGACTACCGCCAGCCCTCCATCGACTCGGTGCCCCAGTTTTTGAGCCAGCTCTCTCCCAAGCTCGAATCGCTCGATCTCACCGTGCGGGTCAACACCACCAAAACCACGCGTTTCGGCTCCTATCGCTTCCCCGCGGGGGTGCGCAAGTTGTCCATCGAGGTGCGTCTGGAGATAGCGGCTGCTGACGCCACCAGCTTTCAAGCGGTGATGCCAATGCCCCCGCAATTGATCCTGGCGGTCGAGCGGCTCCCCCTCGTGCTGCTCCGGTGCAATTACTGCCCCAACCTCGCTAAGTTTCCCCACCTACAAACACTAGACATGTTCGGAGCATGCGCACCCGGTTTGGCAATATTCGATGCGCTGTTGCAGTTGGAACACCGGGTGCGCCAGTACTTTATTCAGCTGTCGAGGTTGCAGTACGTCCGCGACAACACCAGCGTGTTTTGCCGGGGGTCGCCTCGCCACGGGCTTAACAAGTGGTTCGACAGCCAAGTACGAGTGTAGTTTTGTGTACAAATGGATAAACAAGTCCGAGCGCCACACGCGTCCGTTGCCTAATTGGGCACAAACCTTCGGAGTACACTTTTCCCGTGAGGGGAAGCCGCGAGGCATTTTGGGAACACGTTGCGCTCCCCCACGGTGCTTTGCGCTGTCACCTGAGGTCAGAAGACCCCTCTCGCTTGGCGATACCTGACAGCCGCCTGCTAGTTCCGTGAGCCCGGTGCACCCGACCCAAATTAGTTGACTCAGACCACTTCCGTTGCCCCGAAATCGTCGACGCTGGCACCTTGGTTGCGAGCCCCGCAGAGAAGAAATTTTCAAAAAGAAACTTTAACGGCGGTGTCTAAACCGCCACACCCCTCATTGGTGCCCCACCTGTGGGCCCGCCTGGCGATAATGCTCAGGCACCCGCCGGTGAAGGCGAAGTAACAGCGCTGGTGGAGCGCTTGCCGAGTAGTAGACACTGATAAGCGATAACAATCGCCCGGGCGGGCCCGATAACGGCCGCCCGCTAGCCTCGCGTGGCCACTATGGCGTAGTCGATCATGCACAAGAAGATTTCCGTCTGGCCGAAGAGGCGTTGCGGCGTGCATAATCACGGAGCATCGCCTCCGAAAGATGAGTCAAAAACTAGTATATAAACACCCGTCGGTATCCCCAGTTTCTCATCATTCACAACTTACCAATTCAACTTACAATGTCTGCCGCCACTGCCACTTCCACCCCTGTCAAGCTCTACGGTGCTGAGAAGGAAGCCCAAATCCTTGCTGAGATCAGAAACCAGCAGGCCCAGCAACAGGCCCCCACCTGGAACCTCAATCTTGGTGGGTCGTTCTTCAACTTCGCGTTCAACAAGAACTAAATTTGCATGGGTTAACGGATTTTAATGGGATACTTTATAGAATAATAATAACGAACTAATACTGGACAAATGTAACATGGTCGCTGGTCGCCTGGCGATTGGAACCGATCGAACACAATCATCCTACCCATTCAGCGTTGTATGGCTCCCTAGATCTTGTGACAGCTTTCCACTAGTCAGGGGTTGCTGTCTCGAATGCCGGCGGGCATTGACGGAGCGTCCACTCCGTGTCCGGCCTCGCTTCAGCGGAAATGCGGAAAACGTCGTGTGCATGAACACCCGCCCCAGAGAAAATTTCATCGCTAACGATCACCGTTTTGACACTACGAATTGCTTTTGGAAGGCGGGGATCTTGGCGGGGTAAAAGAAAGGGAACCACGTTTGGCGGTTTCAGGTGGTTGGCTGTGCTTTTGGAGACCGTCATACGTGGTGCTCGCTTTGACTCGCGTGGTAATAAACCCGGTAGGGTGCGAGTCACGGGCTAACGGAAGTTTCGGTGAACGGAACAACACGGCTTCTAAGCGCTAAAATTAGCCTGCCGGGATGGAGATTACCGGTAGATAGGAGGCGATGCTATGAGGGAGATGATAGGAGGAGAGATGATAGGAGTGGTGGTAGGAGTCGTGGTTGGAGTAGTGAGTCATTCAGACAAACCCGACGTTGTGTCGTGAAGAAAATCGACCTGGCAACTAAACTTCGCTGTCGAACTTTTCTCGGGACAGGGCCCTGCAGTTCTATTGTTGTCGAGACCGAGAACACCCACAAACAATCACGTAGAACATCGCTTAAAGCTCTCGAAGTTCTGACCATCGATAGAACACTACCACCTCTTTCCGCCACCTCCCCTCCCATCTACCTATATCGCTCGCTATCTCATTCCCCGGCCGCTCTCCGGCGATGTTGCCTCGCCGGCGTAAAGGAAGTCTCGGTTGCATTACGCACCCCATATCTCGCTTTCTCCCGAAAATATGCTGAGGTCTCGGGTATTTCCGATCGAATCTGGAGCCCTTTTTGATCAACCATTTTACCCATCTATCGTCTGGCACTCAGTAACCCCTTCTGTGTCTGCAACCTTGACACCCTTCTCTACGAGTCATGGCTGACTCATTTTCGCCAACGCGCATTTTGCATAATTCTCCACCAGGTAGTTTCCGATGGACACCGCTAGTACGGGGCTGGAACCCGATGTGGTGTCGTCGATTCTTCCCAGTTACCAGATGTACAACTCCTTGTACCGTGGCCAGGTTCTGCAGTCGTCAAAACCGCCCGGGTACTCTTGCGATTCGCGTGGCAGTACTCCCCCAGTCGCAATCCTTGATGACGGCCTTGATGAGGACACAAACTTGGTAGATCGTCTTCGGGGGCTTGACGACGCTGACGTAGACGGCATTGAGATTGCTGTTCACTTCACCAAAGACGTCTGTAAACCTGGGGTAACCCCACAACATGTACAGAATTTGCAGCCACTACGCCAGGGACAGTACTTGCACGGGTACATCACCATTGATAACCTATCGCACAAGCTCTACAAGTTTGACCAGGTGTTTGTGTTTCTAGAGGGGGTTATCACCCGCAAAGCCGGTTCGAAGCACACCTTTCTCCAGATGCTCGAATTCTTTGCCAGCTACAACCCCGCTCGAATCAACCGTCTACCAGAGGAAAACGCAGACCCCTTTGTTCCTCGGGAAGAAGAAGAGGACCCGTGCGACGGCAGAATCCTCTGTTTCAAGCGCCAGTCTTGCATTTTGCGCCAGTTCGCCCCGGGGGGACGCTACAAACGGTTCTTTTCTTTCCGGTTACCGGAGTTGGCGCTAGACAGCCAGTGCTCCGAGGGGGTTCCCGACCACTTGGTTCTTCCGCCAAGCGATCCCCTCGGAGTCCACTACGCCGTCAGCACCCGGTTGGTCACCCGCCGGCGGGACTTGCCTGGGACCTCCTCGAGCTCACCAGAGTTCATCATGCTCAAACAGCAAGAGGCTATGGTCCCGGTAGACCCAGTCAGCCCCTTGACCTCGAGCGAAGTGGAGCGGGAAGAGTTGTCTGAACGGATATACGCAAATCTTGTGGAGCGCATCCGCAGCCATCTCGAGCCCGACACCGCCACGGAGAAGGGTGCGTACACCAGCCCGGTGTCGTCGCTGTTCTCCGAGCGGACTGAAGTGCATCGCCGGGTGTTTGGCCGGCCCCAGCTCCTTGGTGAGTTCGAAGTCAGCTCCAAAAAGGTGGTGCAGACAGTCTATCTCCACGAGAACACGGGAGGGATCACTGTGCCCCTCTCCCTAACGTTCACCGCAAAGAACAGCGCCTCTGCTCCCGACGTCCGTCGCACTCTCGTCAACCTCGAAGAGATCACCTACGAAACAGAATTCCCCATGCCCTTCACCATCGGGGCCTTTCTCTTCAATCACGGCCGCGGAGATCTCGACCACACCATCGAGGACATGCGCCAGCGAGCCACCGCCCTCTACAACCTCCTGCAAGCTACCGATCTCCAGCTCGAAGCGTCACTCGTGAACGCAATAAAGGCCGTGTGCAAACTACAGTGGCGGGCCAAGACCCACCCCATGACCGAGTTCAACGCTTGCTCCACCGTGTCCAAACGCGCCAACGCGTTGCCATGGCAGCGGTCGGGGGTCACCCAATTCACCAAGCTCATGCACATCGACGTCGATCACCGACACTTCTGTCGCGAGACATTGCTGCCGTCATTTCAAACGTGCCATGTCGGCCGGGCGTATTTTTTGAAGGTGACTCTCTTGCTCACGACCAAAGACACCCTTTGTTTAAGGATGCCGCTCGTGTGCAAGGGCTAACTCCGAGCCCGCTGTTTCGGTGGCCTCCGGTGACACGGCCAACCCGGCCCGGCCCGGGGTTTTTCGGAGCCCGATTAGTCATGGCGACTGTGAGCAAGCCACGCCAGGTCATTAACTCTGAATTTGTAGTTTTCATTACATACATTGCAAATAAATAACACCGTTTACAACTTCTCGGCGGTGATGGGTCTGCCAATGGTGCAGACGTCATCGTAGCACAAGGTGGTGACAAAGTCGTTGTAGTGCTCGCCCAACGCCTCGGGGGTGAAGATCTCAAGCGCACGCTTGTACTTGTTGCCAGCGGGAGCGTTCTTGACCAACTTCTGGTACTCCTCGTCCAACAACTGCTTGATCCACTGCTTGGTCACCTTCTTGCCAGAGTCGGTCTCGGCACCGTGGGTAACCCACTGCCACAACTGCGATCTCGACACCTCGGCGGTGGCAGCGTCCTCCATCAAGTAGTTGATGGGCACACAGCCAACGTCTCTCAACCACGCCTCAACGTAGCCAAGACCAATGACAATGTTGGCACGGATACCGTTCTCGGTGATCTTGCCACCGGCAATGTGGGGGGTCAACAAGTCACGGGCAGTGATGTTGCGGGGAGCAGTCTTGGGGGGAGTGTTGATCTGGTTGGGGCCCTTCATGTACTCGTTGAAGACACCAAGGACAATGGGAACCAAACCAGGGTGGGCGACCCAGCACGAGTCACAGCCAGCAGTAACCTCGCGGATCTTGTCGGCACGGACACCGTCCAACACAGCCTTGTTGGCAGCCTCGTCGTCCTTGCGGGGAATCTGGGCAGACATACCACCGAGGGCGTGGACACCTCTCTTGTGGGTGGTCTGCACCAACAAGGCAACGTAGGCAGACATGAAGGGGGCAGCCATGGTCACCTGCGAACGGTCAGGCAACACAAACTCGGGGTGGTTTCTCAACGACTTGATGTAGGAGAAAATGTAGTCCCATCTGCCGCAGTTGAGACCAGCAGAGTAGTCACGCAACTGGTAGATGATCTCGTCCATCTGGAAGGCAGCGGGCAAGGTCTCAATCAACACCGAGGCGCGGATGGAGCCACGGGTGAGGCCAACGTAGTCCTCAGAGAACTTGAAGATCGAAGCCCACAACTTGGCCTCCAAGTGGTGCTGCATCTTGGGCAAGTAGTAAGCGTTGGGCATGTTGTGCTCCTTCAAGTACTTCCAGTTGTTGAAAAAGTAGATGGCAAAGTCAAAGATACCACCAGACACGGGCTCGCCGTTCACCAACACGTGCTTCTCGTCCAAGTGCCAGCCTCTGGGACGCACGATAAGGGTGGGGATCCGCTGCTCAGTGGTGACCTTGTAGGTCTTGGAGCCCGACTTGGCGGACAACGAGCGGTCCAACGCCTTCTGCATGTTAACCTGACCGGAGACAACGTTGGCCCACGCGGGGGTCATCGAGTCCTCAAAGTCAGACATGTAACAAGCGGTACCGGAGTTCAACGCGTTGATAACCATCTTGGCGTCACCAGCGGGGCCGGTGATCTCGCAACGACGGTCAATCAAGCCCTCAGCGAGGGCGGGACCCTGCCAGGTGGGGTCCTCACGGATGTGCTTGGTCTCGGGCAAAAAGTCGGGCAACTTGCCGGCGTCGTACTCCTTCTGGATGTTGACACGGTTCTGCAACAACTCCAACCGCACGGGGTTGAAGTTCTGGTGCAACAACGTGACAAACGCCAACGCCTCGGCGCCGAGCAAGTGCTTAGCGTCCTGGGGAATCTGCCCCACGATCTGGAGGTCAGAGCCCTTGAGCTTCTGCTGCGCGGTGGGGAAGGGGTTCTTCAATTGTTGAGACATGGTCAAAAACTGCTAAATTGCTGGTCACCCGAGCTTTTTATAGTGGCGGGCATGCCCCCACGATTTGGGTGGTGCGTCCTGCAGGTAGCTAAACCCGGGGTAAATAGCCTCGGAACAGTCAGAGTCAGGTTCGCGGGACCGGGGTCGGTCATGGTGCCAAGGGGGCCCTCGGGGGCCTTGCACTGGCTACAGCCGCGGGCAAACCGACGGAATAGGGGGCTCCCGCTCCGCTTATACCCGTCCCGTTTTTTCCGGGTCGAGCTCCCGCCCCCTCCGACACCGCTACCGTGCTAGCCCCCTCAGGGGATTTTTCACCGAAGACTCACAGTCACTTTCACCTCCCTTTTCTCCGGGACATGTGACTCTCTTATCCACCAATCACGCAGTGGTGATTCCCGAACGTGCATACAGCCGGACGGTTGCATAAGGGCAAAAGGAAGCTTCGGTATGCAGTCACCAGGCATGGCAGCACAATAAGATGGCCGCACCGTTACACTCTGCTCGGCAATCCCGGCAGTGTCGGCGGGGGTGTGCGCTTTGACTCGACATTCACTGGCGCCATCGTTGCTAAATTTCTGTTTCACCCCCCGATTCAAAAGAAAGCGTAGCAATGTACCCTCGGGTACCGGCGGCATTGTCGACGCTCCCCGGACTACGCCCGACGTAAATCCCATTTGAAAATGCCCGGTGTCATCAGGCATAATCGCTACCGCATGATAACCACCACCGGTGCGGGCGATTTGACTCGGAAATTTCCCGCGTGTCGACGCCATGGTAAAAAATCGTCGCAGTAGCGCCACCACCCCTTGGTGCTTGGCATGGGGTAATCCCCGACACTCGGTACCACTGAGCCCCGTTCTCGGGGACGTTGTGCCATTTCTCTCGTGTGCTCGCTCTCGGGCCACTTCCGTTGTCCCGAGCAGCGCAAAGCCGCACGAAATTTCTAGCCATCGCCATGGAGGTCTCGACCATACCCGCGGTCTCCCACGAGCTCGACGATGTGGCCCCGCTCGTAAACGTTAGTATGCTCGCCGCGCAGCTGGTCGAGCTTCCCTACACCTGCTACACCCGGCTCGAGGCCCACCCCGACCTCGTGGCCCTCCTAAACCAGGGATCAGGGTTCTACACCCGCGCAGAGGCCCACGGGAACGTGTTGACGCTCTCGGACCACCTCGAGCTCGATGTCGACCAGGACACGTTCGAGCGGCTCCCCAAGCTCGCCAACGCCCGGGTCCCCACCCACTCCAAGGCCGGCCACGGCAAGAAGCGCGCTTCCCACCGCAGGCGCATTGTGCTCGAGAACGCGCGATTGCCCGCGGAGCTCGGGTATATCGTCGACCACGCGTGGACTCCGTGCACCGTGGTGACCACAGCCCCGATAGCCGAGCCCCTGGAGGGGTTTGCCACCGCGGAGGTGGCGATCGACTTGCTGCCCGCCACCTGTGCCGACCCCGAACAGGCGTACGAGTACCTCCTGCTCGCCTACATGGGCTCGCTGCTGGTGGACCCCGCGGTGGTGGCCCAAACCAACGAGTTCTTGTCCACATACGATATCCCCGAGCCCACCGCAGCCACCGAACAAATCGCGCGCATCTACACACTGACGCGACCACTCCCCAAAGCAGCGCTTGCACAGGTGGTGGCGCTACCGTGGACGTCGCTCCGGGTGGCAGACGACGCCATCGAGTGGACATTTGTCCGCGTAAACTCCGAGATCACCTGCTTCCGAGTGTCGAAATAGATCAGGCAATAAACTGAGGCGGGATAGTGTCATTAATCGTAGCTATTTACATGATGTTGGGCACCTCGTTGATGTCCAAGAAGTCGGTGTACTGGCCGTCCACGTGCGCCAAGCCAAAGTTGTTGACAATAAAATCGAGGTCCTGGTTTTCGACCCCCGGGTCCACCGGGCCGACACCACCGGTGGTGCCGCGGTCGCCTTTCTCTTTGAGCATCTGGAGCCACATCTCGTCGAGGTTGAGGAGGGTGTCTTCTTCGGGGGGCAGCTCCATCGCGTGCACCCGGTCCACCGCCTCGCGGAGCATCCCGTTGATCTCGGTGAGCATCTCGTAGGTGAACCGGAGCTCGCAGTACTCGTTGCGCCCGAGATAGGGCTCGTAGAACTGGTCGGACTCCGCCAAGTTTTCCAAGAACGACTGGCCCTTGTGGATGCGCCACGCGTAGTAGTACCGCGAGCTGAGCCGCTGGATGTTGCCCTTGAGCACCGAGATGCACTGGCGCACCAACGACACCGTCTCCGTCAACTTGTCGTAGTGCCGCCGGTAGGTGTCGTCGGTCTGCATCGAGTGGTCGTGGGTGGGCAGCGCCCGGAGGTTGCGCAACACGAACTGGCACCGGATGAACACCAGCGTCAACACGAGCCCGCCCTTGTGGTGGGTCAGCTCGAACGCCGGCGTGACAAACAAGTCGGTGGTGTCGGCAAAAATCTCGGTGGGCCGGTTGACAAACCCGTAGAAGTAGGGCATCATGTCGCAGATGGTGCGCTGGATGATCTCCTTGAGGTACCAGAACGCCGCCTGCGGGTTGCACCGCTGCTCGTAGTGGTTGAACAAGATGAACCAGATCAGCACCGTGACAAAGGTGACGTTGAAATACACCTTGACCCCCAACAGCTTGCGGAACCGCTGGTCCAACAGCAAGTTGGAGTCGTAGAGCTGCGCCAGGAGCAGGAACTGGTGCGAGAACCACAGCCCGGACACGTGCAGCTCCATCTCCGCCAACTTGCTCCACAAGTCGTTGACCCGCACCGCGCCCTTGACCTGGGACACCATGGTGAGCAACAGCAGCATCAGCTCCATCACCTCGGCAAAGTGCGCGAGACACCCCACCGTGGCCTGCTCCAACTCGAGGTTGGCGATCAGCGCCAGCTCGGTGGTGAACCACGGCACCTTGGTGTCGAACAGGTCGAGCGCGATCTGGGGCTGGCTCCCGTCGTTGAGACGCAGCGTGTACTCCATCACCACCAACAGGTACCAGATCTTGCGCCCGAGGTGGTTCATTTTGACGTCGTTGAGGTCGTTGGGCATCACGTCGGGCTCGCGGTGGAGCCCGAGCCCGCGGGCCATCTGCACAAGCATCGCCAACGCCACCTGCGAGTCGCCTCCGTCGAGCCCGTCGCCCTCCTCGGGCGCGTACTGGTGGTAGTACCGCGTCAACATCGCCAACTGCATGATGGCCAAGTTGATCAGCCGCAGCAAGTTGAACTGGCCCAAGCAGAGCCGCGCCATGTTGGCGACGTCGATGTCCACCGGGTGGTTCAAGAGGTACTTGAGGTCCTGTGCCTGCGGCAGCGCGTCGGTGGACGCCATGCGGTGGTAGTTGATCTCCATCAGGTTGGTGAAAAGCAGGAGGTACAGGAACCGGAGCACAATGAGCAACTGGCCCAAGTAGGCAAAGTCGAGCCGGTTGCGGGGCCCGATCAACACCAGCGGCTCGTCCACGGTGCTGGGCGGACCCACCAACCGCGCGATGTTGGTGCGGAACTGGTGCTCGTCGAGCACGGGCATGGAAAAGTACACGTTGGCAAAGAACCGGTCCACCAACAACCAGATGGCCCGCCGCCGCGGGAGCACGAGCCGGATCTTGTCTGCTAGCTCGAGATCGTCAGCGAATCCCTGCTCAAAGAACGACACCCCTAGGGTACGGGCTTGTTCGCGCAACCGGGCGTTGCGCTGGGGGTCGCCGTAGATCTCGCCGTCGTTGTGGCTCTCGTCGGAGGTGGCCTTGTCACAGAACATCGCGTTCTCGTTGCCTGTCTTGTTCAAATACTGGGGTCGGACGAGGTGCAACGGGACCAATTTTGTCGCGTAGTCCCAGAGCTTCAGCAACGCCAGGTCGGTTTTGATGAGCAGCACCCACTGGAGGGGCGGGTAGTGGCGCCGCAGCCACGGCTCGCGGTCGTAGATCGACAGGTACCCCTCGTTGAAGTTGACGGTGTCCAATGGCAGCGTCTGGGGTCCCCCGGGACTTGTTCGGGTAGCCTCGGCCGGTGCGGGGTCCACCGCGCCTTCGAGCACGTGGAGCCGTTTCTTGAGCGTCTCGAGCTCGCTGAGCACCTGGGTGGGTGCCACCAGCACCTCGTGTGGGTACTTCGAGAACACCCCTGGGGTCAGCTCGTACTCGCACACGGGGTTCATGTACTTGATGCAGTTGTTGCACGGCTGCTGGAGATTGCACTTGACCTTGCGCTTGCGGCAGAACGTGCACACCTTGGTGGGGCGCAACCGTTTGCGGGGCCGCTTCTCGGTCATCGTGTGGTGAAGGTGATGGCAAACCTCTGGTTTAGTAATCCGCTTCTGTGCAGGCGTGACGGCTCTCGATCCGGTCCGATGATACAGCCCCCATAACGGCTGATGGGGCTGGAACGTGGGGTACGGCTTCGCGAGCACCGAGGTGAGAGATGGTTTTTGGTGGGTTCGGGCAATTCACTGGCCGGGTCGCTTTCTCCTATGTGCGCGCTTCTCCGGATTCGCTAGCGTTTAGCCGAGACAATCGGTGCTTGCGCATGTGGCCCTGACACACGCCGCTCACTTATCTCCTTCTTATGTCCGTGCCATGTGCGTTCAGCCCAGATCCCTTCCCCAGCGATCAGGGGTCGTCTTTGCAGGATTGGGACAATGCTGTGGGCCGGGGACGTAGTTCCAGGCATTGTGACCCCGCTCAATAGAGACCCTTCAAATCACGATTACCGCAAACGACTAAATTCGCTGCGTGTCGCGTGGGCCAGCCTCCAGGGTCGAGGATCGCCCATCGAAGATGTAGCTGCTACACGGTGCACAGGGTCCGATGCGACCGGAAACCGTTGGGGTAGGGTTTCCGACGCGAAGGGGTGGGCGTGTGAAACCGACGTCGAGGAGGCATTATGGTGCGTTTCGTCCCTCGCGTTGTACAGATTTAGCGTCGGGCTGGGAGGGGTTGTGCTCAAACGCTGTCTTGTGCACAAGGGTGAAATCAGACGCCTTGTCTTTGCCTATTCTTATCCTATGCGCATTGTTCCTACCGTGACAATTTCCGTAGGCTACTCCTCGTGTATCACCCCTCGTGTATCACCCCTCGTGTATCACCCCTTGTTCTCAACCCCTACTCGATTTCTTACCCTACTCGATGTTACCCACTCGATTTTTCACCCTACTCGATGTTCTCACCCTACTCGGGCGTACTTCATGTCTTTCTCACACCTTTCTCGCACTCCTCACGCTTCACAAGCCACGTACCGCCACCCCTAGTCTCGTTCGTTACCTTTAAGCGTTTTTCTCGGTCTTCCGGTCCTTGTACTTCCTGCTCTTCTTCTTTCCTACACTCACCTTTTCTCCTAAACTCATCTTCTCTCCTCCACCCACCTTCTTTTTCTCCACTACCCCTCCTTCCTATCTCATTATGCTTTATTATGCTACTGGTCGTTTCTAATCTTGTCAAGCAAGTTGGTGATGCGGGGCCCCATCTTGGGCTGGCCCAGCTTGGTCCGCATGCTCACCCGCTCCTTCTTGCGCTCGCGCTCGCGGTCACGGGAAGCAATCTGCTCGCGGCGGTATTTGACGTGCTCCAACGCCTGCTGGCGCTGTTCCTGTTTGCGCTGCTTCGCTCGACGAGCCCGCTCCTCGTAGTTTAACGGTCCCCGTTTGCGGTCGGGGTGGACGTGGTTTTTGCGGTCTGAGCTGTGTTTGGTCGGTCTGTGGTCGTCTCTGTCGTCATCCTTGGCTTCGTGGGCGTCTTCTGTGGCGTCTTCTTTGTCGTCTTTAGCCTCGTCATCGCTGGGCTGCTTGTCCTCAGCTCCGGGAGGAGGAGGCACCGAGTAGCCCTCCTTCTCAAGAAGCTTGAAGTAGTTTTTGCGGATACGCGCCCGGTGGGTCAACGCACGCTTGATCTCCTCTGTCTTGGCTTCCCGGCCGATTGGCCGCTTTCTGGGGGGCGCCATCGTTGTGACTATCTCCGATGACTTACTGATTTCGGGTGTACGCGCGCGCGGGCTGCAAACCGGCAGTAGCGAACAGCTGAGTGAACGCTGATAAGTGAAGAGAGCTCATAGGTGAGAACGCTGATACGTGAAGAAGCTGACAAAACTATAAACCGTAAATGCTCGGCTAAGCTCTAACGCCATGTACGCCACATGGATTTTTCCAATTGTCCAGTATCCCTACTCTTTTCATATATTTTGTCACATTTCCGTTAAAACACGTCAATGCTACATACACGTGATCAGTAAACACACCCATCGTGGTAGCCGAGACACCCTGGCACGCCCCACACCCGTAAACACTCCAGCACCCCACTCCAGCACCCCCAGACCCTCTCCAGTCTACCCGCTGTCCCACAGTCCCGCTCGCCCCCACGGTCCCCCACACCCAAGCCCTGGACCGTGCATTATCAACGAGATTTTCGCAGCCGACCTCACGCGTACCATGGCTAACAAATACGAGGCGGTGCCCCAGGAGGAACCGCAGGCCCGGGCTGACCAGCCGCAGGGCACGCTGCGGGGCGAGCTGATAGAGCTCCAGGACTTCGATCTATCCCATGAGGAGCCGTTGGACCTCGAGGCGGAGGACCCGGGTGCCTCCTCCTCCACCGACGAGGGGACACTGAATATGCTGATGGCGTTTATGAACATGGCCAACTCGATTTTGGGCGCGGGGATCATTGGCCAGCCGTTTGCGTTCAAGAACACCGGGTTGGTTGGCGGGATCATCGTCATGATCTTCTTGACGTGGTTGATCGACTGGACCCTCCGGTTGATTGTGGTGAACGCGGAGAAATCGCACACCTCGTCGTATCAGGACACCGTCACCCGGTGCTTCGGGCGGCCCGGGCGGCTCTTGTTGTTGGTGCTGATCTCGTTGTTCGCCTACGGCGGGTGTATGGCGTTCTGTGTGATCATAGGCGACACCATCCCCCACGTGCTCAGGGCGTTGTTGCCCGAGTGGCTCACCACACCCGCGGCGCCGTGGGGCTTCTTGTTCAAGCGCAACAGCATCATCATCATCTTCACCGCGGGCATTTCCTTCCCGCTCCTGTTGAACCGCGACATCTCGAAGCTCGCCAAGGCCCTGGGGTTTGCGCTCGTGGGGATGACGATCATCGTCGTGCTCACCATCGTGCGTGCTCCGTTTGCCGGCGCCGACCAGCGGGGCCAGCTCACCAAGCCCGAGTGGACGGTCAACCTGTCGATTTTCCAGGGGATCTCGGTGATCTCGTTTGCGCTCGTGTGCCACCACAACACCATCTACATCTACAACTCGTTGCGCAACGCCACCATCAAGAAGTTTGCCAAAATCACCCACTTGGCGTGCGTGGTGCTGATGGTGTTTTGCGGGCTCATGGCCATCAACGGTCTCGTGACGTTTGGCGACAAGACCAAGGGCAACGTGCTCAACAACTTCCGCGCCGACGACGTGTGGATCAACATCGCGCGGTTCTGCTTTGGCCTCAACATGTTGACGACGTTCCCGTTGGAGATCTACGTGGTGCGCGACGTGCTCAAGGACGTGGTGCTCACCGCCAACGAGGACGGCGAGACCGGCGACTTGGAGATGTCGCGCAACCAGCACGTGATCATCACCACCCTCCTTGTGTTCACGTCGATGCTGGTGTCGTTGTTTACGTGCAATCTCGGGATCATCTTGGAGCTCATTGGGCTGACGCTGGCGAGTCTCATGGCGTACATTATTCCGCCGATGTGCTACATCAAGTTGTGCTACGACGAGCTCGACACTGCCGGGGGCCAGAAGGTGTACGACCGGCGGTTTGTGGTGTTCAAGGCGTTGCCATCCGCGGCCACTGTGGTGTTTGGCATGACGGTTATGATTGTGTCGACCATCGGGTCACTATCGAAGGCGGGGTCTGATGACGGGCAGTGCCTCGTAGACTAGTGGCAGAGCGTGTATAGGAGACTGGCGTGTCAGCAGACAGCGTGTATCATAGCAGACTAGCGTGTATCATAGCATTAAGACATATTTAGGAGCTATTCGTGTAGTTATGAGCTATTAGCAGCTAGAGCTATAGGCTAGCTACTAGGTGCTATTAGGTGCTGGAGCTACTGGCTAGCTATTAGGAGCTAAAGCTATTTAGAGCCATTAGGCGCTATGACACGCGTATGCAATCATTCGTCGTCGCTGGCGACAACCACCCGGCGGCGTTTCGTGGGCTGGGTGGCGGTGTGGTCGGACTCGTCGCTGGAGTCGCCAAACTCGGGCGTCTGCGAGTGGGTGATGGACATGGGCGGCGACGGAGAGGTGGTGGGCAGCGAGCCAGGACTGGCAGGACGTCTTTTGTCGTCCAAACCGTTTGTCCTGTGCCTGTCCCCCTCCACTTCCGCTTCGACGTCGGCGACGATCTCCGCGGCCACGTCGTGGTCCTCCATGTCCTCCAAGATCTCCGCCACGTCCTCCAGAAGCTCCCCATCCTTCACCTCGTCCGCCGCCCCCGCTGCCTCCGCCAACTCCACCACCTTCTCCATCCCCTGGGCCACCGCGTCCGCCGTAGCCTCCCCACGGGTCCCGATCGCCGCCCACGCCTTCTGGAACGCCGCGAGCTGGTCGGCGCTGACAATCCCGCCCGCCAGCGCGAGCATCTGCCGGAGCTGCTCCTCGCGGCGGTAGAACTCGTCGTCGGAGTCGTCGTCGGAGTCGCGGATGAACTCCGCCAGCTTCACAGGCGCGTCGTCGTCCGAGAGCAGCGGTGCCACCCGCCGCCGTCGCCGAGGCGCGTCCACCTCGCGGGCGCGTTTGCGTGCCTTGGGCTTGCGACGGGCCACCCCGCGGATCCCCAGCTCGAGCCGGTCGAGCTCGTCGAGGTCACGGGCGTCCTGGGAGTACGCCAGCGGGCCCAGCGGCCCCAACCCGTCGTAGGTGTCGAACTCGCCGTCCACCTCGTTGCCCATGACGCCCTTGCCCATGCCGTCGTCGCCCATGACGCCCACCTCGTTGCCCATACTGTCCACATCACCCACATACCCGTCGTAGTCGCTCTCGCGCACCCGCAAGAACAACGACAGCTCGCGGTCGGGGTCCACCTGCGACGGGCGGTCCAACCACTCGATCACGTACCCGGCACACTCCTCCAAGTGCGCGGCCGTCACCAGCCGCCGCATCTGGCACCGGTCCTCGAGCAGCAACGGCGGCTCGAACCCGCAGAGGCCCACCAACACCCGCAAGTACCCGTTGCTGATGAACAACCGGTGGTGCTTGGCCGCCATCCGCAAGCACGGGCGCGACGCGGGCTCCACCGCCACCTCGGGGGCCATCTCGAGCAACTGCTTCGCCACGTCCTCCACCACCGCGCGCCGCTGCTGGCCCTTGAGCACGTCCACCACGCACTGCACCTGCTCCAGCAACAGCCACTGGCGGGTGAACTCGAGCTCGGGCGCCAACTTGGGCGGGCGCGTGCCCTTGTCGGGCCGCCGCAGCACCGTGCCCAGGCTCAAGAAGGCGGCGGTCTCGTCGTCCTCAAACCGCGGGAACAAGAGCTCCACCGCCACCGGCTCGCGCGCAAACGCCGGCTTGAACTTCTTCATGTAGTAGACAATGAACTCGTCGACGTGGGCCCGCACCAGCAGCCGCGGCGCCGCCCACCCCCGCAACAGGTGCAACACGTGCATCAAGTCGAGCCGGAACAACGCCAGCCAGTCCTTGCGCCGGACAAACACCCGGTGGAAGTAGGTGAGACACCACTTGATCTCGTGGGGCTGCAAGTCGCGGAACCGCAGCAAGAACTCGACGTGGGCCGTCACCACCGCCGGGTGGAAGAACCGCCGCTCGGTGTGCTCGTAGTCGAGCTGGCGCTCGCGCGTCAACTCCGCGGCCCGCTCGTCGAGCTCGCCGTCGCTGTCGCCGTCGATCAAGTCCCGCACCGCGTTCTCGGCGTCGCGGTCGAGCTCGGTGGCCCGTGGGAGCGCCCGCCGCTTGCGCTTGTGCCGCACGTACACCGTGATGTCCTCGTTGGCAAACGCCTCGAACCCCTTGAGCAACCCGTGCACCAACGCGATCGCCAGCGCCAAGTAGCGCGGCAGGTGCTTGGCCGCGGTCTTGGGAAGCGCCACCAACAACCCGAGGAACTCCAGCTGGGCAAAGAGCTTGCGCACGATCCCCTCGGCCAACTCGCGGTCCACCTCGGCCGCGTCCAGCAGCTGCGGCCGGTTGAACAACTCGGTGGCCAACCCCAACAACTGGTTGAAGCACGCCATGGCCGCGTGCACGGCGCTCCACCGCTTGCCCTCGAACAGCTCGCGGAAGAACCCCACGAGGAGCACAAACACCACCTCGCTGAGCCCGGCTCCGACGGCGCCAAAGTCACCGCCGCTGGCCCGCGCCTGCTGCCGCTGGAAGCCAAAGAACCACGCGAGCACACAGAAGAGCGCCGCGCGCTCGTGCTCGTCCACGTCGTCGCCCAGCGCCATCCCGGCCACCGCCTCCACCACGGTGTTGAACCCGCCCGACGTCAACAACCCGGCGACAAACTGGCGCAACGGCGCCGCGGCCGCCGCTCCCACGGGCCGAGGATCACCGGTGTACTCGTCCGAGTCGTAGCGGAACGCCAGCGCACGCTTCCACCGCTTGGCGGTGTCCAACTGCGCAAGCGTCGCCCGGGTGTCGCGGAGCGCCCGCTGGCCCAGCACCACGTACGACGCGGTGGCGGTGCGCACCAGCAACATCGTGCCAAACCGCCCGTGCCGCAGCAGCAACTGGCGCTGCTGGCGCTGCTTCATGGCCTTTTCCGTCGCGAGCAACCGCTGGAGGTCGAGGGCGCCGGCCGCGGCGGCGGTGAGCGGAGCCTCGCGGTTGGCCACCTCGGGCGCGGTGAGCAGCGCGGGCTCCACGTCCTTGGTGAGCAAATACACGCACTCGAGCACGGGGCCCGCGTAGATGGCCTTGTCGAAGTCGCTGCCGAGGCCCAGCGCCAACGTGAGCAAGAGCTGGAACACGCGGTTGGCGTCGAACGCTGCCACCACCGCCAGCACGCCCACGTCCTGTTCGCGGACGCTGGGGGCGGTGGGCGCGGCCAGCTTCGAGTTGGCGGTGGTTTTGGTGAGGGGAGCCTGGGAGGTGGCCAACAAGTTGCGCACCAACAACACCACCAACTTGATGGTGGCGTTCTCGCGGGCGTCGCGTTCCCAGCGGGGCTTGGACACAGCCGGGAGTGCCAACCGGATCACCGCCTTGAGGGTGCGGCCGCGGTTGAAGTGGAGCATCACCAGCTTGTACTCGAGCTGGGCACGGTTGAGCGCGTCGAACTGGAGCTTCTGCTGGTCCAGCGCGTTCGCCTTGGGCACCGCCGGCCACGTAAGCAACACCAAGAGCTCCAAGCACGCCAACATGATTTTCTCGGCGAGTCTCGGGTGTTTGAGCGGGAGCTTCTTGCTGAGCTGCCAGTCCCACTGACACAACATCACCACGAGGTCGTTGGCCACCACGCCCGCCAGCGCACACGCGAGAGCCACGTCGTAGGTGCCGTTCTTTTCGTCGGCACTCCGCAACCACCGCTTGAGGTCCTTGAGACACGCGAGCGCGTCGTGCCCGTAGGCGTACGCCGGGGGCGCTCCCTTGCCGAGCGACGTCTCCTGGTCCACGCCCCCGAGCGCTGACACGATCACGTTGATGTGGGCCCGGATCAACTGCTGGTAGGGGCTGTCGCGGGAGTGGGTGTCGGGGGCTGCCAGCGGGTGGGCCGCGGTGTTTTCGGGGGTTGGGTCGGCCGGTGCGGGCGCGGGCGCCGCCTGGGGCTCGTCGTCCACGATGAACCCGTCGTCCTCGAGCTCGTCGGCGAGGTCTCGGTACTCGTCTGGGTCGGACATGTGGTGACGCGTCGCGGCGCGTCCGAAAAATGGTGGGATGGGAGGAGATGGGAGGAGATGGGAGGAGATGGGAGGAGATGGGAGGGATGGGAGGATGAGATGGGAGGGATGGGATGAGATGGGAGGGATAGGAGGGATGGGAGGGTAATGGTAAGGGTAAGGGTAAAGGTAAGATAAAGGATAAGTTTAAGGGTGAGTTTAAGGGTAGGTTTAGAGGTAAGGGTATGGGTAAGGGTAAGGGTGTGGGTGAAGCGGGTTTTGAGGTGGGTTTGAGGGGAGGGCTAGGGTGGGCAGAGGGGTTTAGGTTAGATTCGTGGGATCGTTTGTTGAATTGTGGGTTAGTACTGTCTAAATGGTGATCTATTGTAGCGGATCAGAGTGAGAGAAAGGAAAGAGATCAGACCAAAATACAGTGAACGGGAAGAAGACAACGAGTACGTAGACGACAGCGACAGTGGCACACAACGAGTTCGTAGACGACAAAGCATACAATGGGTACGTTTAACGAATTCGTACTGCGATAGAAAATACTCGGGACCATCCTTCACGATCGTATATCAGTCTCGCTTCCTACTCGTAAGTCTAAGTCTACAAGACTCCTGTTGACCATCCCTTAGTCGCTTCCCCTCGCTTCTTCCTCGCTTAACTCTAATCTCCTACTCTTGAATCAATGCAATAAATATGAATATATGAGATAATACAGTCTATCTACACGGTTACTCCAACTTCTTCTTCTCAAACAACGGCTTGTCGCCGTTGAGCAAGTTCTTCATGTACTCGTACACGGTGAAGGTGACGGCCTGGCCGGGAGCCACACGCATGATTCTGGGGGTGATACCCTTGTACAACGCAGAGATACCCTCCTCCTTGATCAACTGCTTACCGATCTTGGCAATTCTAACCATGCCGGACTCGTTGGAGGCAAAGGTGGTCTTCTGCAATCTGGTCTTGATGGTGTCCAAAGGAGCGTTGGAAAGGGGACCGAGGGCACCCGAGATCAACCCAATGGACGAAGTCTGCCACGCGGGCAACACCTCGGTGTTCTGTCTCTTCTGCAAGTACTCCTTGATCTTGGAGTACACGGTAAAGTTGACACCCTGGTTGGTGGCCTGTCTGGCAGCGGTCAACGACACACCACGGTACAAAGTGCGGAAACCCTCCTCCTTGCAAATGAGGTAGGCGGCGTGGGGGGCGTTTCTGTACTTGGGCACGTCAAGAGGGTCCTTCATCGAGTGGTGCTGGGCTTGCAAACGAATCTTGACCACCTCCATGGGGTTAACCACCATCACGGCCTCGGTGATACCAGCACCGACACCAGCAACGAAGGTCTGACCAGTGGTGATCGACCCATCGGGGGCGTAAAAGAGCGAGCGGTAAAACTCGTAGGACGAGAACCGGATGGCCATCTTGGGGACAATACCAATGACCACGGCACCCAACCCCTTGTAAAGAGCGAGGAAACCCTCCTTCTGGACAATGTTGATACCAGTGCGCACGAACCCGGGGGGCTTCTGGCCAGACTTGCGGTAGATTTGCATTCTCACCTTGATGGTGTCCAACCAGTGGCAGCACAAACCTTCGGCAAGACCGGCAACACCGCCGGCCACGAGATCAGTCGCGGACAAACCCTTCTTCTGAGCGGACATGAGATAGTTGACAATCAGGTGGTTCCGCCGGCTAATATATACTAATTTTCACTCCTGTATACCGACCGTCGGCCCCGTACTCCGGCGGCCAATAAGCGTGTGGCATTGCTATTTTGTGGGGGAATGCAGCTCCGGGTGCCCGCTTTCACAACGGTGAAAAAATTTCAGACGCTGGCAAAGTTCCCGTCGTCCGAGGCAAATTCACAGGCAGATCGCCCGCACAATTGGGTAGTGTGACTGCCACCTCCACCAAGCGACGGGGCTTTGGCGCCCCAGAAGAGGCTGCGGGCCCAGCGCTAGCCTCCGTTTCGGATTAATTACCTCTGGGGCCAAATGTTGAGTACTGCCGGACCGCATGATTGTTGAGTCAACGCACCTCTACCAATGAGAGGCGTGACTGCCCCGATTACCAGTAGAGGTGGCACAAGCTGCAAAATCCAGCAAAAAGCGACACAACTATCAAGGTAGGCTACATTACCACCTCGAGAACGGGTTATACCACCGTTCTCTCGCCCAGGAGCCGGGGTCGGGGCCCGTCGTTGATCCGGGGATATGTACGTTCATGCGTGTTGCATCGTCGCCGAAACAGGAACCGGGGTTAGCTCGGCACCGCGAGCAAGGCTCACCGCCAAATAGAGTTTGGGGCCAATAGGCGGTGGGACCGCTTCGCGACGAGCGAAAACCCCGATGCCAGTTGCTTGTTTCGCCAACGGCTCCATTGTAGCTTATCGCAGAATCATCATGTGATTCGACGACATCGTTGACGCATGGCCGGTGCCCCGGCTTTGGCGACGCCCAATCAAGGCTGATTGTGAGTCAAGCCGATATTATTTTCTTGATTTGATAACACCCGAGGAAGCAACCACATCCACGGCCCCTATTGTGCCGCATCTGGACGGCGAAGTGCGATGACATAAGATGGCACAAGATAACGCTACCGGCGCCTCCGCGGGTTAAGATCCGAGTGGTGCTGGCGAGATCAGAAGTGGAGTGTGGAAGACAGAGACATATAGAAAGAAAAAGGAAGACAGTGAAAGGAAGGCAGAGAATGAAGACAGAGAAATGAAGACAGAGATAGAAAGCAAGAAATGGACGAAAGAAACGGAAGAAGAAATGATAGTAAGCGACAGTTTAGAAGATAGCTACGTTCCCGTCGGGGTGGGGTTCCCGGGTTGCTACCGCGCGACCCCGAGTCTCGTGCTCTTCGTTTTAAGTTTGTCGCAACCGGGGTGATTTGCGAAGTGACGTCGTATTTAAACCCCGAGCCCGAGACCCGTGCAGCAGAGACAGTGACGAGCAACGGTGAGGGGCGGTGGAAAGCGATTAAACACGAAAACAACCTCAAATACCAACCACAGGCCCACGCAACCACCCACCGCCACCCCCCTGGCCCGCCCGACGCCAATGCCTCCCCCACCGCCCGCCACCGCCCGCCACGCAGGCCCCCCCACGGTTGCCATCATCATTCATTTTTCGATGCCTGCACACAAGCCGCGATAGCCGACGTGGTAGAGGGGACGGGACACCCGCCCAGAAGCACGGGTTCTGGCCGTAGCGGCCTGAAAAATGCCCATTCCACCCGGTAGCCACCCTCCACTCGCCAAACCCCCTCCACCCCCACCTGTCTCCCGCGCCGCGGGCGCCCGCTGCGCCCGCCCGTGACCGCAGCAGCCCGCACCGGTGGCGCGCACCAAAATTTACACGTTACCAACTACCCGACCACAACGACCATGGACGAAACCTTGATTTCTACCATCAACAAGTTGCAGGACGCGCTCCTGCCCCTTGGCGGCGGGCTGCTGCTGCCGGTGGACTTGCCGCAAATCACCGTGGTGGGCTCGCAGTCGCTGGGCAAGTCGCTGGTGCTCGAAAACATCGTGGGGCGCGACTTTTTGCCCCGAGGCACGGGCATTGTCACCCGGCGCCCGTTGGTGTTGCAGTTGATCAACCGCCGCAAGGGTGGCGCCGGCACCGGCAACTCGGCCGACCTCGTGGACGTGGGCAACAAGCAGTCCGAGGACAACGCAGAGGAGTGGGGTGAGTTCTTGCACCTCCCGGGCAAAAAGTTCTACAAATTCGAGGACATCCGGTCGGAGATCGTCAGAGAAACCGACGCCAAGACCGGCAAGAACCTCGGCATCTCGCCCGTGCCCATCAACTTGCGGATCTACTCGCCGCACGTGTTGACGTTGACCCTCGTGGACTTGCCCGGGTTGACCAAGGTGCCCGTGGGCGACCAGCCCAAGGACATCGAGCGCCAGATCCGCGAGATGATCATGAAGTTCATCTCCAAACCCAACGCCATCATCTTGCTGGTGAACGCCGCCAACACCGATCTTGCCAACTCGGACGGGCTCAAGTTGGCGCGCGAGGTGGACCCCGAGGGCGCCCGCACCATCGGTGTGCTCACCAAGGTGGACTTGATGGACCAGGGCACCGACGTCATCGACATTTTGGCCGGGCGGGTGATCCCGTTGCGGTTCGGATACGTGCCGGTGATCAACCGTGGCCAGAAGGACATCGAGCTGAACAAAACCATTCGCCAGGCGCTCGAGGACGAGAAGGCGTTCTTCGAGAACCACCCCGCGTACAAGGCCAAGGCGCACTACTGCGGCACCCCCTACCTCGCCAAGAAGTTGAACGGGATCTTGTTGCACCACATCAAGCAGACGCTCCCCGAGATCAAGCTGCGGATCGAGATGCTGCTCAAAAAGTACTCCAACGAGTTGCAGCAGCTCGGGCCCGAGATGTCGGAGCTGCCGGCGCTGATTGCCCTCCTGATGATCACCCAGTTTGCCAAGGACTACAACAACATCTTGGACGGTGAGCTGCTGGAGTTGCTGCTGTTGGAGTTGTCGGGTGGTGCGCGTATCTCGTTTGTGTTCCACGAGATCTTCAAGAACGGTGTTGAGGCGTTGGACCCCTACGACCAGATCAAGGACGCCGACATCCGCACGGTGATGCACAACACCCTGGGGTCGGCGCCGCTGTTGTTTGTCGGCACCGAGGCGTTCGAGGTGTTGGTCAAGCAGCAGATCCACCGGTTGGAGGACCCGCTGACCCGGTGCATCAACTTGATCTTCGACGAATTGGTGCGGATCTTGCTGCAGATCGTGGCCCAGCCCAGCTACACCCGGTACCCGGGGCTCAAGGAGCAGTTGACCCAGCACTTTATCCAGTTTTTGCGCGAGGAATTGGTACCGACCCAGGCGTTTGTGCTTGACTTGATCAAGGCCGAGGAGACCTACGTCAACACCGCGCACCCCGACTTGCTCAAGGGGTCGGTGGCGATGGCGATGGTGGAGGAAAAGTTCCACCCGAAGCCCCAGGTGCAATTGGACCCGAAGACGGGCAAGCCGTTGCCCCAGCAGCAGCCGATGCTGCCCACGGTGCCCAAGGAGGAGACCGGGGGCTTCTTTGGCGGGTTCTTCTCGTCCAAGAACAAGAAGCGGTTGCAGGCGATGGAGGCGCCGCCGCCGGTGTTGCGGGCCACCGGCACCATGACCGAGCGCGAGCAGATGGAGACCGAGGTGATCAAGTTGTTGATCTCGCTGTACTACAACATTGTCAAGCGCACCGTCCAGGACGTGGTCCCCAAGGCGATCATGCTCAAGTTGATCAACCGGCTGAAGGACCAGATCCAGAAGGAGTTGCTTGAGAAAATGTACAACTCGCCCGACCTTGGCGAGTTGGTCAAGGAGAACGAGGGCACCATCCAGAAGCGCAAGGAGTGCATCCGCATGGTGGAGGTGCTCCGCAACGCCCTGGAGATCGTTAGTTCGGTATAGATAGATGTGAATATGAATTTTCTAGACTGGCGGGCCGGGCCCAATTAAGGTTTAGGGTGCTTTAGCCCGAACAAGCAATTTTCGATCGGTGGCTAATGCCCACCACGGCGTGTCCTGGTGGTGCCATGCGTGCCCGCGAGCCTCGCGTTGCATCCCGGAGGCCCCGCATCCCCCACCGGCCGTCGCCATCGACTCCTTTTTGTGGTGACTCTGGGTTGCGGCGGTCTAGCCCAGAAAAGTTTCAAGCCTCTGGAAAATTTTTCACCGCAACCACGGCGCCCACCGCGAGCACCGGGCGCGGGAGTGCCACCACAGGACGTGTGCGGTTGCCAACGTAACCTGCTCCGCAAGCGGACACTGCCCTCGCCAGGCGGCTGGCAGCGGTCATTGCCCAATTTTCACTCGACGGCTGCTAAAATATTTTTTAGCTGTGCATCGATAATACGCAGTCAAAGTTGGCAGGACACCGCCATGGCAACCACCACCGGTGTCTGGCAACAGTGGGACGAGCCGCGGCTGCTCTGCACTCGCAGTACTGGGACAGCATGAGCGGGGATGCCGCACCCGGGGTCAATGGCGCCACGGGCGCTTCCGGGGGGCCCGGGCCGTCGCTGATGTAACGGCTTCGGGTTGCAGGACCTGCACCCCAGCGATTGATGTGGGCCAGGCTGGGAGGAGCGACTGCGAGCAGGGGAGTCACGAGCGCGAGCAGCGAGACCCACGAGCGCGGGCCTACGGTCGCACGACGCTTACGACATTGGTGGCCGCGGTGCTTCGCCACCCACTACCGAAAATTTTCAAATGCGGGGCGACGACATCTCCGCCAGTGGGGGGACTGCTAGGCACAGAGACGGGTAGAGAGCAAGCGACGCACCAGTAGACAACGAAAACACCAGTACACAGCGTAGACGCTACGGTTCACCGGACCGTGGCCCTCCCGTGGCGCTCCCGTGGGGCTGCCCGTGGCCCTATCCCCTATTCATTGAGCGGCTGGTCACATGGGGCTCGTGTGCATCCTATTATATAATTTGCCTGCGGGAAAAAAATTCAAAAGTTAACCACTGCTAACTTTGATCTCGTGATCCCCGTTTGCCAGCGACACATAGCCCCTGTCTATTGCTCGCTCCCCCCACCACTCCCCCTCCCCGTTCCCGGTACTTGCCCAAGTCTGTAGGAACGCCTGCCAGCCCGTTTTTAGTCGACACTAAAAACCGTTGCTGACCCGATTGCCAGTGTATGCTAGAGAAGGAACCTCGACTAAACTACTTTGTTACTGTCCGAGACCGTCCTCCCTAACGCCCGTTAGCCCCGAACCTCCGATAGTCACCATTTGCGCCGCTGGTTTGCTGTCCGTGTGCTGACATCGCCCTCCGTTTAGTGAAGCGTTTTTTTTGATTATCAAAAGTTTTTTCTTCGTTTCATTCAAACTAGCCCCAAAAGAAACAAATAACCTTTCCGATGGCTCCCCCTCCGCCCCCCGCGTACTCCGAAGACACCTATGTCAACCACGAGTTGAGTGCGAACTTGGACCTGACCTACGCGTTTGAGGGTCCCGAAAAATTGTTGGAGGTGTGGTTCTGGCCTGCTCATAACCAATTGCCTGCCGGCGGGTCCCCCGAGGGCCTCCGGCTGATCCCGCTCGAGCTGTGGGTGCGGTTGCTCGACTTGGTCAGCTGCAAGGTGTTGCTGATGAAGCTGCTGCGCACCATGGACGCCTACTTATTGCTGGAGCTGCTGCTCTTTGTGTTTCCCCACAAGATGGTGCTCAAGACCTGTGGCACCACCACCACCTTGGCGTGTCTCGACGAGTTGATGGCCACGGTGGGCCGCGAGTACTACGGCGGCCACCCGGTGGCGCTGAGCGACGTCCACAAGGTGTTTTACCTGCGCCGGCTGTTTATGTTCCCCGACAAGCAGGTGCACGTGCACAAGGACTGGCGCCGCGAGGTGGAGTTGTTGAACACCCACTTTGGCCCGGGCAAGCTGTACATTGTCGGGGACTTTGCGCTGGACGACCACTGGTACTTGTACCAGGGCGGAGCCGGCCGCGATGCCGTGGGCGGCGACCGCAGCGACCAGACGTTTGAGATCCTCATGACCCAGTTGAACCCCGAAAAGGCCCAGCAGTGGGTCACCCAGCGCACCCCGGGCGCGGCCCTGATGGTGAACGAGGGCAACGACGACGAGTCGGACCTCGGGCACGACGTGGGCGCGGCCACGATGGCGGCGCTGGGGTTGGCGCTGTTGTTTGGCGGCAGCGCCACCCACTTGCCGCTGCCGTTGGAGCTGGACGAGGACACCGAGGAGCCCGAGCCCGTGGTGCCCAAGCTGCGGTCGATGCTGGCGGCGCTGGGCAGTGCGGCGGCCGCCTTCATCCACGACGCGTTTTCGTTCTCGCCGTGCGGGTTCCTGCTGAACCTGATCTCGAACCTCGGGTACTACTACACGTTGCACATCACGCCCGAGTCTGGGTGGCTGTATGCGTCGTTTGAGACCAACTACCCGTTTGGCGAGCCGTTTTCTGATGACATTGTAGCGGTGTTGCTGCGGGTGCTCTCGATCTTTGAGCCCCGGCGGTTTCTGGTGACGTTGTTTGCCGAGGGCACCGAGCAGGGGTCGTTTGCGCGGTTGTCTGGGTGCGACGAGGCCATGGCCCGGCACGGGTACGCCAAGAACGAGAAGATTACGTATGATTTGCGTGGCGGCTACCAGTTGTTGTACCTCAACTTTGAACTGTGATATATAGGAAACAGATAAAAGTGGATAATGATCGTTGTAGTTGAGGGAAAGGTGGGGTAGAGAAGAAGGTGAAGAAGGTGAAGAAGGTGGGGAAGTTGAGGTAGAGATGAAGGTGAGTAGGAGAAGTATGTGGAGTAGGAGAAGTAGGAAAAGTGGGCATTCTGTATGTGAGGTAGGTGGTTGGTGATATAGTTGAAGTATGTGATTTTGTCAGGTAGATGAAATTGGTGAAGTATGTGAGGTAAGTGAAGTTGGTGAGGTAGGGGAAGTTGGTAACGTAGGTGAAGTTGGTAACGTAGGTGAAGTTGGAAACGTAGGTGAAGTAGTTATGTATGTGAAGTAGGCGAGTAGCAGGTACGTACGTAAAGTTTAAAGCAGGCGATCGGACACTTCAGTCTCTAGCGATCGCACAGCCCACGGGTGATCCCCCTGCCGTTGATCTCCCGAAATGCCTTCGTACCCTTCGTACCGATTGTCTGATCTACCACTGGGCTTCTCTTGCATGGGTAACCAGGAAGGTGGGAGATCTGCAAGGTCAGACACCGGCGTCCGGACAACGTACAGCACTATTGTTACGTGCCTAAGCGACTCTGGTGGTCACCGGCGCGAGCAACTGTGGAGATCACCATCGTCGGTGGAGACTCGTCCTGCACAGTTAACCACTATAAGACGGTGACCACGGTCGACCCAGAAAACGCTTCGAATGGCCTGTGGAGCCCATACCATGATAAGCCGGTGTCCCTGTTGAAACTGTGCCCGCATTGAGGCTCAATCGCCGCTGTGTGTGGGATGCCACCGCCATCGCTCTCCTGCGAGATGACGCCCATCTCCACAAGATACCAAGCCAGTGAACACCAGCGAAGGGACCACTTCAAACAGACATACCAAGCCAACCACAAGTCTCCCAGTCACCTAACGTGTTTTTACCCGCCCCCACCACACCCTGCACTCAGCAAGGCTCACCAGCGTGACTGGAGCAAACCTCATCGCTATTGTTCCTCTAAACCACCCACCAAATACACCCAAACACCCACACCCAAATCACCGAATACACCCAAATCACCGAGTACACCCAAAAACCCACACACCCATACCCACAGCACCACCCTAACACCCATCCCAACACACCTGTACCACTACCCCAACACACCTGTACCACTACCCCAACATACTCCCAACACCACCCTACACCCCCCACTACTCACAGTGTCTATAAGATTTATTACGCAAACCGATGACTGCTTAAATAGTACAGCCGCAGCAAGCTGCGGAGCCGTTAGGCAAAGAATTTGTCAATGTCCGACAACAGCGTGTCCTCCGGGGCACAGACCTCCTGCGACAAGAACCCCAGCCGGATCGCCTGGCGCCACTTGCCGTCCGACACAGGCGCAGCCTCGCCGGCGGCCACCAGCGCCGCCCACGCCAGGTTCAGCGCCAGGATCGCCTTCAACGCGGCCGCGTGGAGCGCCGCCGCCGCCGCCGCCGCCAGAGGCAGGCACTGCAGCGTGGTGCGAGGCACCCGTGGCGCCGCCGCGGCCGCGGTCATGGTGCGGGCCTTCTTGGTCATCGAGAGGTACAGCATCAGCTTCAGCCGCTTGCCCTTCTGGTACACCTCAACGTCGAACACCGCCATGTCGTCGTCAGAGAACAAGTCGTCCTCCTCCTTGACCGGCTCCTTGGCCGGCAGCGGCAGCTCGGTGAGGGCCGCAGCCACCGGCGCCAGCAGGTAGGGGACAAACAACGCCGGCTTGTCCACCAAGGCGTCGCCAAAGGTGTTGCGGGTCACGCCCAAGTCCCACATCGTCTGGCGGCGCGGCTTGGCCAACGTCGCCAACTTGCCCGCCTCGAGCAGGTCCTCCTTCAACTGGAGCTTCGCCAGCGGCGCCGGCGCCAGCGGCTGCTTCGGAGAGGTGGCTGCCAGCAGCGCCTTGGGCATCAGCTTGACGTGCAAGTGGAAGTCGTCGGTGAGCAACCCGCGGTACACGTACACCATGCGCTTGGGCAGCGCGTCGGCCCACTCGCGCAGCAACGCGTACTTCAAGTTGACGTCGCCCTTTTCCACCCGTTTCACGTAGGCGTTCAACTTGGCCAGCACCAAGTTCAGCGTCTTGGTCAGCAAGTTGGCCATCTCGGGGTGCTGTTCCACGAGCACGTCGCAGATCTGCTTCACCGTCATTCCGGCGCCGGGCTGGTCCTTCTCGTACAAGATGAGAAAGATGGCGTACAACACGTCGTCCTCGAGCTGCGAGTCGTCTTGCTGGCTCGGGCGCGGCTTTTCGCCGGTGACGGGGATCGTCGTCAGGATCCCGGTGGCGATGGGGACGCGGGCCGGGTTCTTGAGCTTTTTCGGCGGGGGAGTCAGGTCCAGGGTGGGCGGGGTCAGGTCGCGCGAGTGGCCCGAGGTCAGGGTGGCCGCCAGCAGCCCACTGGGCGCGTCTTCCATCACCAGCTCGGGCGAGGTGGAACGGGTGCCCTCGGGCTTTTGCAACGGCAGGGCGGGGACGGAGGCCGGCGCCATGTTCGAGTGTGTGTGTCTAGCTAGCAAGTTTACGACCGCTTGTGGGCCATGCAAATCAATTGGGGAAACCGGGATAAACTAGCGGTTAGTGTCTTGGGGACGGACAGAGGCTAGGCTGGCGCGAAACAACAGCCGCCGGTGCCGGGCGCGACGGACGCCCGGGTGACGGCTGGACATTCGCCCCAGGTGTAGCCCTGGTACATGCTTACATCTCGTCGAAGGAAACCAGCAGGGTTAATTAATATCTGGTGCAGATGTGTTTCTTTACAGGGGAGAGATGCGCGACTGCACACGGCCGCGGGAATGTACAGTATACGTCGCCTGGGCTCGCGGGGCGAGGGGGGCCAGGTGGGGCCACCTGCGCGGTGGTGGGTGGCTACGGCGGCCCGTGGGCCCGTGGCGGTGGCGGCGGGGCGGCCGCTGCGGTGCCACGCCGTCGGTGGCCACGCCAGCACCCGGTTGGTGTTCATTTTTTAAGTTGGTCACGTGAGCGGTGCCAGGGCGAAACCCTAGCCTGATCGGGCAACACATCGCAGCCCACCTGCCGGTTCCGGTGCGGGTGACAGAGTTGCGGCGATAATGAGCATCGGCAACACGCCGTAGCCCGTGCAGCCGCCTGGGGTGCGTCGAACACGCTGCGGGCCCCGTGGTGGTGGTAGCGGAACTTTTGGGCGCCTGCGGAGGCCGCCGCAGTAGATATACTCGCTTGTAAACACCCACTATTGTGTGGCCCGATTAAGGTTTCGCGCAATTGCTTTATAGCCCCCGCAGCGGGTCGGGCCGGCACCCATCGTGGGGTGGATCCGAGGATCTAGGGCCAGGGGCATCCTGCTTGGCACGATTGCTGTCGCCGTGGCGGTTCATGTGATTAATGTCTGACGTTTCACCACTTGACGTGTCGTGGATATTTTATCCGGATTCAGCAACAAGTCGCATATTGTTCATCCTTTCGATGTGGGGTCTCATATGCACGTACGATAATTAGATCATGGGCCATGCGTGGCTGACACCGTGGGTTTACGGCACCAAGCTAATTTTGCAACCATTAGCCTATGTGCAGGGGTGCGCGCGCGTTTCGCTCGTAAAGGGGGTAAAATAAACTGGAACAGAACCCTGTCACAGTTGACAGGGTGGCGGATGTCGTGGTTGTAGATTGTGGTGGTGGTGGTGACACGGCGGTTGTCAGCAATGGGACTGTCTGGTGCCACCGTGACCAGCCACCGTAAAGCCCCCCTATTCTCCTGTGGGTGGCCTCCCGTAGCTACAGTCGCTGTGGCTGGTCGCCTGGCACAAACGTCATCCCACGCTACCCAGTTAGGCGATAGGGCTGCGAAGATACCATCCTGTCGGCGGGCGCGCATGAAACCCGTGCCAAGACCCGTTCGGTCGTTGAACCCCGGGTACTGTGGCCGTTGTTGCGACGCGTCAGATTTTAGGTGAATTACGCAGGTAAAACCCGACAATGGTAATTGATATTATTTCTACCACTAAATTACAGTCGGCTGCGACTGATACTTGCCTTTGTTTGCTGCCACTCATGCTGCCAATACCCGTCCAGATTGTACGGGTCTGCAAACGCCAAGTTGGCAGGCGGAATAAACCAGTAGTTAACCGCAATGTGGGGCGATTTGAAGCTGGACACCTCGTGGAACCACCCGGTGGGGAGATAGAGCATCTCCCCTGGGCGGAGCCACGCAGTGAGCCGCGGCAATGCCAAAAGCTCAGGAAACTTTGCAGTAGCAAACTTGACCAACTGTCTGCGTTGATCCGGGGTTAAGTCGTCCAAATGGAGTAGCACAGGCGGGATCTTCAGAAAGCTGGGCGGGTGGCCGGCACCTGGCCCTCCGGCGGTGTCATCGTCCGAATCGGGATCGGCGTGCCCCTGCCACCGCTTGATCTCGTCCACCATGGCCCCATCCTCGCGGATGTGCTTCCAGTTTGGGGCGGCGGCGTCGGGCAAGTAGTCGATCACCCCCGTGTGGAAGATCCGGTAGATGGTTCCGACGGTGGCGAGCGCGTGGGCAAACGCGGGTGAGTACATCGTGAACCGTTTCACGCCCTCGATGAGGATGTACAAGTTGTCGGAGTGGTCGTGGTGGAGGCCAGAGGAGGTGCCCGTGACCAGCTCGCCGTCAATGGTGGCTGGAGGGATGTAGCGTCCAAGCCCGCCGTCCGCAAGCGACTCGTCTACCGTGGGGAACTCGGGCGCAGGCTTGTCGGGAGCGGGTCCCTGGCCCATCCAGAGGTTGATCTGCTGCGGAATGAGCGTGGGGAAGTAGGGGTGCTCGATGGCGAACTCCGGGTTGGCCACGAGCGGGGTGAGTGGTGCCTGGAGGAGCTCGCTGATCCGGGCCTCGTCGTCGGCTTCTTGGTTGTCTTCGTCATCTTCGACTTCTTCGTCTTCGTCGTCGTCGTCGTCTTCGTCCTTGACACCGTCAGAAAACCCCTCAAACACCCGGGACTCGCCCTCTACAAGCCCATCGGAGTCCGCTTCGTCCTCGTCTTCCTGGACGTCTTGTTCGAGCTTCTTCATAAGTTCGGCGATGGCAGCCTGGTTGTGCTCGTCAACCTCATCGTCGTCGTCGTCCTCGTCGTCGTCACCGTTGTCGTCATCGTCAACGTCATTTTCCTTATCCTCGTTGTCTTCCTCGTCTACATCTCCCTCCTCTCCCTCATCTCCCTCATCTCCCTCCTCTACGTCTTTGGCCAATTGCTTCATCAACGCGGCCACGTTCCCCTCCTCGCCATCATCCTCGTCCTCTTCCTCGTCGGCCAACTGCTTCATCAAGTCGTCCACCTCGGCCCCTCCCTCGTCATCGCTCTCTTTCTCGTACTGCGTCGTAAGATAATACTGGTCCAGGCCCTGCTTCAACTTGTCCACGAGCTCGGCCAACGTCATCCGCACCCGCTGGTGGCCTCCGCCAAACCCCAACGCGTGTTTCTCCTCAACTTGGAGCTTCTCATCGTAGCCGAGCGTGTCCACAATATGGTCCAACGCGAGCCGCGACCATTCAAACCCTTGCGGCAGGTCAGCGGTGATTTTCACGGGCTTGCGCGGCACCACATACTGCTCAAACAACTGTTCCGGGGTCGGGTTGGCCACCTCTTCCACGGGTCCCAGCTCGGTGGGCCGGTAGTTCGGGTACTCTGTCTTGAAGGCCTTCGTCTTCATAACGAATTTGGTGCGGCTTGAAAAATCACGTTATACTGTCCGGATCAGACCACAATTGCGCCTGTGAAGGGGGAGACTGGGCCCGGATGGGCCATTGTAGAGAAGCAATGGCACCTTCTGTGCCACCCAAAGCTAAAAAATTTCAATTCTGTCGTCTCTCGCTTGATCCACCACAGTTCGCCAGGATCAACCAAAATGCTATGATCACCAGGAGGCCATGATCACCGAAACGCTAGGATCACCAAAACCAGGATCACCATAACCAGGATCTCCAAATCCAGGATCACCAATCCAGGATCACCAGAACCAGGATCACCGTGATCTGCTATGATCAACACCACGTTCTACCCTACCACGTTTCACCTAGCCCTGATCAGCCAGAACACCAGGATCAGCCTCCCCCGAGGATTAACCAGGATTAACCAGGATTCACCACCAGGATTAACTAACAACCAGGATCAACTAACAACCAGGTCAACCAACCACCAGGGCCAGCCAACCAGAATTAGCCATAACAACCTGCCTTGATATCACAGTAGACACCTACATCGGGTAGTAACGAGTATTCTATGACTCCGCGGATAAACCAGTTATCGCGGATGCTATGTAAGTTTTCTAGGGGAGATAAAACATCGGCTTGAACAGCTGGTGCAGCTTCAGCTTCTTCAACTCGGGCACCAAGTCGCCAAAGTCGTCGTAGCTGCGTTTGCGGGGCAGCACCGTCAGCGCCGGCAGGTACGGCACGTACAGCGGCAGCATCTTCACAGCAAACTGCGCGTCCATCTTGGGGCTCGTCGAGTTGGAAACCGGAGTGAGCGGCAAGTTGGGGCTGGTCAGCACCAGCACGCGCGGGGTGACCGGGGGGTCGCAGAGGGTGGCAAGCACCCGCAGCATCGCGTCCACATGGCGGCGCATGTGCGGGTACTTGGTGTTGTCGCCAAAGTACTTGATGGTGAGCAGCTTGGGGGGGTTTTCGATCATCTTGACCACGTTGCGGAAAAACAGCTTGGTGAACAACCGCTGGAACTGCTGAGACGTCAACAAGTCCTCCAGGTGTTCGCCCGCGTCCAACAACAGCCGGTACTGGGGGGTGCGGACCACGCCATTGATAAAGGCGAGGGTCAGGGCCACGTTGACCCCGATCTTGAGCAGGAGCACCGCCACCAAGAGAGCAATCAACGCTATTTGCAGCGTCAGGTAGTCAAAATAGATGTTGGGGTAGAACTGAAAGAGCTCGCCAATGTAGATCGCCACCTGGGAAATCACGCCCCGGTGGGCCAGGATGGGGCCGGCCAGCGGGTGGGACAGCGCACACACGAGCTCCAAGAGGAGGTCGACGTACCCGTCAAACGTCGGCAGCAGCACCCGCCACTCCAACAGCTTCAACACATGTTTTTCCATCTCGATAAACAACTCTTTGTAGTAGTAGTCGACACAGATCTTGCGCAAGTCGTGGAGGGTGGGGATCTTGTACTTCAGGTCCAAGTTCTTGCACGCCACCCAGAGGCAGGTGAGCCCGAGCAACTGGTAGTGCTGTTTCTTGACGATCCGAGTCAGACAGTACCGGTCAATCAAGTTCACGGTGAGAGGAAATGTCAGCGGCAGCAAATTCAAAATGCAAATCACCTCCATCAAAAAGTCAAGCAACAACGGGCGCATGCCCAACTTGATCTCGGGCTGCTGCTCGATAAGCACCAACAGCGGGGTCAGTTTTTGCTCCTGGCGCAACAAGTGGTGCAACATTTCGAGCCGGTACTCGGACACCGCGGCCATGGCGTGGGCCTGGTGCTCGGCCTGGCGCAACTGGGGCAAGTTGGCCCGAAGCAGCGCTCGTAATTGGCGCACCTGATGAAAGGGTAATGGAGAAGCCATGGGTTGATTCAAAGTGATTCAAATGCAAAGGGTATAAATGGAAGGCTGGGGGTCCATCAAGGGAAAGGAAGGGATGACGATGGCTAGAACAGGTGACTAGCGGGCTCGGAGAAATGAACGGGGAGGGCCTCTTCACTAGGTCTAGGAAGGGCTATGGAGCGAACGAAATGAAAGGGATGAATGGAAAAACACGGGGTCCTTCGGGTCTAACTGGCTAAGAAGAAACGTCGCCACGATGCAACACACAACAACTACCCTGAAAAAAAAATTTACCTTCGCTGGGGGGTTACTTGGTTTATAAACCGCCGAGGTGTCATTTGGCGTTTGCAACTCACCAGCCCTAACTTTTGCCGAATTTTTTACCAATATTTTTTGCCGCTCCAAAAAATAAATAATAATGAGGGCTTATATCCCTCCTGGTTCGACGGGTGCGACGCCAGCGCAAATCAGGATGAGGGGTCACAAACCGTGCATGTCTTGGTTGCTTTTTACGGGGACCTGTCCGGGTGGTGAGAGGGGAACGTTGCCAGGCCAGGCCCCGCGGGTGACAGCGATGGTCGCCAGGTGTTGGGGGCAGGGTCACCGCCCGCGATCTCAGGGGCGGTGGCGGCAGCAATCGTCACCACTTGCGGGCGCCAGAGAATGGGGTTACTAACAATGTCGTCATTGGCTCCTTACATTTATTTTTCGGTGGTAGCCCACCCCCTGTGGTAGTGAAGCCCCTAAGTTTGATAAAAGAATGCCCACCGTATAAACAGAATATAATATGTGAGCGAAGCTGACCGCCGCCCCGGCTTAGGCAATTGCTAGCGAATGGGGCCGTTGGCGCCACGGGTATCTCGTATTCGCCAGCGCGGGGCTAAGCGACGCCGTCACCCGCGGCGATGGCCCAACCGCCCCCGGCGGCAACTTTGGCCAACAGGGTGGCCTCCGCCCTAACACGTCTTGCTCCCCTATTGCCCGATGTATGCACGTAATTATACACCGCAGATATTTTTTGATGCAACAGCCTTTTGCCAGTGAAAAATTTAGTGAGAGGCTAACCCTAACCATGGACGAGATCGTGGCCCGCCACAAGAAGGAGCAGCGGGACTTGGTGGCCACCGTCACCGGGTTGAAAAAACAGGCTACAAAAAAAACCCGCAAACTGGTGCTCCAAAAGTGCGCCGATCTCGAGCACGAGCTTGAACAACGCCACGCCGCCGAGCTCCGGGAGGCCAGGGGCGAAACCGAGGCTGTAGAAGAGGAATTGACCCCCGAAATGCTTCTTGCCCAGATGGAGGCGGCGTCCGTAGCCGACGACTCGACGGATCAGCCAACCACCCCGCCGGCCCCGGAACCAGCCGTCCCTAAACGACGCAACCGACAGAAAGAGCGTGCTGAGCGCAAGAAGGCCGAGATCGAGCGGATCCGGGCCGAGGCCGCCAAGGAGGCGGAGGGAGCGGTCGACTACCGCCAGATCGAGGCCGACAACATGGCGGCGTTGTGCCAGCACCAGGGGCTCACGGTGTTTGACATCCAGCCCGACGGGCACTGTTTGTTTGCGTCGATGGCTGACCAGTTGGCGCAGCGGCGCCAGCTTGAGGTCGACATTGACACCTTGCGCCGCCAGGCCGGTGACTACATATTGGCGCACCCCGACGACTTTGTCCCGTTCTTGTTTGATGAGACGACGATGCTGCTTCGGGACGTGGGCGACTACGTGGCGGAGCTCACGTCCACGGCGATGTGGGGATCGGACATGGAGATAATGGCGCTCGCCAAGGTCTACGAGGTGGCGGTGGAGGTGCACCAGGCGGGTGCTGACACCCTTGTGATCAACGAGGACGCCCGCGACGACGACACCCTCAAGTTGGGCTACTTCAAACACCTGTACGGGTTGGGCGAGCACTACAACCTGTTGCGCGATGCCCCCCACTAAATACTCATTTGCATTATCCTCATTAATCGTCTCTCAGTGACAGTAGCACGCAGGTAATATTATTATGATCTCAATTGGCCCATTAGACAATACTACTGTTTTAAAGTGCGGGTGGGAATGACACGATATATACCCCAAATTTTTGGTCATCACCACCTGGCAACCGTCTCACCCGCTGGATAGCCCTCCCTGACATTCCGATGAGCCGTCGTCAACCGCAGTCGTCAAAATTTTGACCTGACGTTGCTGGCGAGGCGTCGCAGGTGGATTTCCGCATTCGGCATAGTGCCAACCCCACACTATTCTGTGAGGTTAGTGCATAAAGTAACCTGGGCGGCCGCCCCCATGTTAAGCTTTGATGGCAATGGGGCTTGCTCGTGCTCAATTGTGTTTGTGTCGTTTGTGTCAGCCCCCACAATTCTTCGAGGTATTGTCCCCATCACCGCCTACCATCTTTGTTAACGTGCGTCGGCGTTCATTTCACCGGTAGGTCGGCCCACCGTAATCAGGGCCGGATCGGGGTACTCACCGGAATGGCCCTGCTCACCTGTCGACCTGAAACCCGCTTATCACATCGGGTGCGGTGGAGGGCCGAGGTATCTGTCATCATGATTCAGACCTGGACCATCGTCCTCGACTTCGTTCTAAGACACACGCGGACGCACACCAACCTAATACACAAAACCGATTGTTAGTACACTTTTCACCTGGGGCCGCAAAATCTCCTCCCGATCTATCGTTGTCCCGTTTACAGAGGGTGACGCACTGGTTATGAGACCTACCCCTGGCCAGTGGTGAGTGGGTATTGAGAGGAGCCAACCGTAGCCGCTGGATCGACAGTCGAAGGGGGATTGCATCCGATTCTCAGGTGATCCAGGTGGCCACCGCCAACGGCGGCGATCACCTTGAAGTCATATGCATCCTCCACCCCTTGTCTTCCGCATTGAAAAAATTAAGCCCTAGCAAAGTGTGCGCTGTCCGCTAGACGCTCACAACCAGCGACTACCCGGAGACATGTCGCAAGGGAAACAAGTAGCGAACACCGATGACGCGGTCGCTGGCCCTTCCCACTAGTGCGGTGTCTATACTAGCCGCTTGGCACCTCAGACACCCGATTGCCGGACACCCAGCTACCCACCGATGTCGACGTCATATGCACAACCGCCCTATTATCCCAATCGGACATTATGCCACCATTGAATGATACCCAGCGATGAAGGTGAAGTAGATACGGCGGACGTACACAAAAAGCGCGGCACCCGCAACCGTCGCCAGGCAGGGCGATCTTCGCCCAGGATTATTTTAGGAAAAGAAAAGCCGACGGGACCAGTGATGCCCATTAAGGTTTGGCTCTAGACTCTGCTATTTCGTCACCATCGATTGCGTTTCACGTTAAGGTTCGTCTACAGGCTGGGCGGCTAAATCCCACCACCTTTTTTTCTATACATGAGCACGTTCACTAATGGCGGTGGTGCGTCCTCCTGACGAAAACGGAAGAAATCCCCCAGCGGCCGGGGCCTTGTCTTGGCGCACCTCCCGTTATTGTTGCCGGAAGTCCACCCGACGTTAACTGTCGTCGCTCATTACGCACGTTTAAGCTTTTATACGATTTTTCAGATAGGTTATTTTTGGTAGAGCCCCTGTCGTGTGGTACACGCAGCACGGCCCTCGAGTAAGGTGGCTCAAAAGCTTACGGCAGATGGAGGCGAAAGGGTCCTAAATAGGGTGCATGGCAAAGAGCACGTTGACCCTTATCTCAGTCACAAAATCACCAGTCATCGCCCGCCACACCTCCTCTTTGTAAGCAGAAACCCCTCCACGGGGCCCCACCAGTGCCGCACCGATGCCCCGCTGGCGACGCCCGATCCCTTATCATCGGCTGGGACCGGCTCGTAGGCCTCCACCCGGACGACGTAAATTGCCGATGCGCGTGGGTATTGTTCGGCTGCAGAACTCGGGCTCCACACCCCTGGGGAGACCTCGGGCTACACCAGTGACATAGCCCTATTACTACTAGGGGTACCGTCCTCTGACCACTTTTCCAACAAAGCCCCGACCATTCCCACGGGTCCCCGCGATTGGTCGCACTCGCACCTCCGATTCGGCAGCGCCCGCAGCCCACGAGGCGCATAGGCTTATTCTAGGCGTTAGCGCCTAAGGGCGTACGAAGCCGCTACCGCCACTGCAGCGAAGACACGCCATGGAAAACAATCTTTTTGGAGGCTGATATACCGTGAACGGCAGTTGCTCACACACTCCCGGTGGCCCGGGTCTCCACTTTTCACACCATCGCGTCACGTGACGCCAAGACGCGCATCGGTGCTTATTCAGCATCATCGCTGACCCATCACCATCGCTATCATGGGTTGGTTCTGGGCTGACACCAAGGAGGAAACTATCTCTAAATACGCTGCTGGTGCGTCGTCGACGCCGGCCGTGTGCCCCATCGACCACCTGAAGTTGCCGCTGGCGTGTCCTGTGAAACCAAAGCCCGGCTCCACCGACGAGCTCAACCCGTTGAACAACATGCCCAAGGTGCTCTCGTCGGACCGGATCCCGGGGCAGAAAATCATGTTGCTGACCCAGCGCACCATCTCCACCATCCCCAGAGGTGAAAAGGAGGACGAAGGGTTGTGGGAGTACCCGCTGCCCCAGCAGATGCTCACGGCGATGTACCGCAAGGGCAAGGGGGAGGGAGTAGACGAGACGGCGGTGGAGCTGATGGTGGACGTACACAACTTCCTCAACGAGGGCGCGTGGCTCGAGATCCTCGACTGGGAGGCCCCCCACACCGAGGCCACCAAGGTGGAGCCGCGGTTGCTCAAGTTCACCGGGCGCCCCTACGACCTCAGTCCGCGGGCCCAGTTCTACTTGACGTTGGGCAAGTGGTTCCCCGAGCACTTCAACACCCAGCCCCCGTTTGACCGCCACGACTGGACGGTGTTGCGGTCCAAGGGCAAGGACCAGGGGTGGGAGCAGGTGCGCTACGTCATCGACTACTACCTGGCGCCCGATGACGAGGAAACGGGGATGCCGTCGTTTATGTTGGACACCCGCCCTGCGTTGGACCTGGTCACCGCGGCCAAGGACCGGTTTACCCACTGGGCGGGCCCCCTCTGGAAGAAGGCGATGGGCGAGACCAATTAATTCTTGTTTATAGTTTATGATTACGATTCCGTGTGGCGGTGTGGTAGTGGTCACCCTTGGTTATGAACGGTGGCAAGCATCCTGTTACGAAACCCGGTTACGAGGCCAGGTTACGAGGCCCATTCCAGCGGGGCCCTGCCAAGAATGGCTCTAGAACGGTAGGAACGCAGCAACCGCCTCATCTGGTTTGTCTGCGTCGAACGTGTCAGACACTGGCCGATGACGTGGCCGTCAGGTTTCTTTCCCCACGACATCGACCAGCTGTTGTCGGATCCGATGTTTCTTTTCGAATTGAAACACCCGACTCGACATCGGGCTGAGTCCTACAGGGTTTGTGCCCCTGGGAGACGTGCTGAGCCCCGTTCCTGAGGCGCAAGGTATGGGCACAATAAGCGAGATTCAACCCCAGACGTGCCTATCGGCAGTTTACAACCACCACTCCCACCACAACAATGCGGTGCTGACGACGGCTCTGGAGCCAGTGTCCGACACCCTCTGCCCCGGCCCATTGCAGAAAGGGGCAATACGTCAGACACCGACAGCACAGGAACAATGCTGCGGGTTTGTGCCCCTGAAGCGTTTCCGCAGATCGCGGGGCCTGGGTGCAGGAGCAATAACTCTTCCTATTTAGGGGATTTGGCGAACACTCGCCAAACCTGGATGTGGACGAAAGTGGCACGAGGCGCTGGCGGGTAAAACGCTAGCCCCCTAAACGTTATCAGCACCGTCGCCTGGTCCAGAAGTTGCTTTTGTCTCGCCGAATCATGCGCCACCGGGGTGCCTCAACCATCGGGAGGCGAACGCGGCCTCCGCACGACCTAGTGATCACTAAGGGTCCTACAACGGCGCTGCACTACAACCGACGCATGCCCCTGCCGAGCCAGGGTGAAATAGCCGGCCCTGGGGACTCGGTGTTTGCGTACGATTATTATATACAAGATTATGCCTATGGTTACTCGGGCTTGCCCAACTCCACCCGCAACTGGTCGCTGAGCTCGTAGTCGCCCTGCAACCCGGCAAGCACCCGGGGCAACTGGGTGCCCAACTGGGCCCTGGTCGCCTGGGCCATGTCGTCAATCAACTCCTGCACCACCTGCTTGTCGGCCGTCTGGGTAAAGTGCTTGAGCATAAAGTACCAGGTGTACTGGTTGGGCTTCAGTTTCGACGCCTTCATCTGGCGGTAGTAGTCCACCGCCAACTCGGGGTGCTTGGGCAAGCACCCGTTGATGATCACGTTCCACAACCGCGGGGTGTCGGCCACCTTGGCCGTCAAGTACCGGAAAAGCCGCCCGGCCTCCTCCATGTTGTTGGCTTGGAGCTCGCCCTTGATCATCGCGGTGATCATCTCCTGCGAGGTGGCGTACTTCTGGAACGCCTTGGCGAACACCTGGCGGGCCGCCTCCAAGTTGCCGTCGTTGACCAACCCGGAAACGATCAGGGTGTAGAAGGCGTCGTTGATGCGCACCCCCTTGACAAGCCCAAGAATGGCGTCAATATCCGTCAGAAGCCCCCGCGCGTGCTGCTGCTTGCAGTAGTTGTCGATGACAATGGTGTAGGTGGCCACGTCGTAGGGAGTCCCCTTGGTGTCCATGTAGTTCAAGATCTGCTCCACCGCCTTGAAGTTGCCCAGCTTGGCGTAGTGGGACATCAACGCGTTCATAAGCGTGGTCAGCGGCACAAACGCAGGGTCCTGGTCGATGTACACCCGCAACTGGGCCTCGGCCTCGGTGACCCGCCCGTTCAACACGAGGGCATACACCAAGTTGTTCTTGGCGGGGTGGATCAACGGCACCCCCTTCTTCTGGTAGGTGGCCACCAACTCGTGTGCCGCGTCAAACTTGCCGTAGTTGGCGTACCCCGAGGCCAAGATCAGCAACAGCTTGGGCCCCACCGGGTACTCGCCCAGCATGTACACCTGGGCAGCAGCGTCAAACTGCTGGTAGCCACGGTTGCCGTGCTGCTTGACGTACAGCGGCAGCGCCAACGCCGTCAAGAACAACATCCACGCCGCGTCCAGCGGGTTCTGCTCAAGCAGCAAGAGCTGCTGGAAGATGCCAATCACCTGCGCCGGCTCGTCCAACCCGTAGAAGGCGTCCATGATCCGCACAAGCGTCGCCTCGGCCACAGGCACCTGCTGGCGCTCGGCAGCCGCCTTGACAAGGTTGAAGGTGGCAATGACCCCTCCGAGGTTCTTGCGCTCGACCGCGTCCCGCAACCGCTTGTAGATGGCGCGCCCGTTGGGGTCCTGGGTCTGGTGCTCGGCGTCGTGCATCTGGCGCTGGAACTGGTCAAACATCGGCTTCAACAGCGACTCGAGCCCCAAGTTGCGAAGGGTGGTGCGCACCTGGTTCACCTCGGGCAACTGGGCCACCTGGAGAAGCTTCTTGGCGTCCTCCGCGTTGAACTCGGCCCCCTGTGCCCGGCACACAGTGACAAGCAGCATGTACACAAGCGCGTCCAACATCTGCGGGTGGTACTTGCCGGCCACCTTGACGTAGGGCTCGCGCTCGGGCTTGCACTCCAACCACTTCACCCACAACTGCAACACCTGCTCGGGCCCGTGCTCGGGGTCGGCCTGCAACAAGTGGGAGGCTGCCTGGGTAAAGTGGTACTTGTTGGCGAGCCGGGTGCGGGCCAACACGTCGACGACGTCCACAATCAGCTTGGGGCCCATGTTGACCTCGCCGGCCGCCGCTCTCGCCAACAACCGCTCGATCACCGGCTGGAACTTGTAGTAGATGTCTCCTGCGGGGATGTTCTCGGCCTGCTCAATCTCGCGGAGGTAGGTGGCACCCTCGTCGAGAATGTCGATGGCCTCGCTGAACTCGGCCGTCAGCTTCACCGTGTCGTCCACGTGCCGGGTGATCAGCTTCAACTTGTAGTGGTGCTCACGCTTGGGGCCGGTGGTGCGTTTGGCGGCGATGTCCTTGGGCTTTTCGTGGCGGTGGGGCTTGGCGGCAGCGGGAGCCGCCGCCGCAGCCGCGCTCGAGTTGAGTCTCACTGCTCTTACCACCCGGGTCGCCGTAGTTCTGAGCATGGCCTGGTCGTGTGGTAGATCGATAGCACCATTGAAATTTTTCAGTCGCGCTGTACGCAGGACGGAGAGAGAGACGGCTAGTATGGATGGGAGCTTACGGGTGTAGTGGGCGGTGCTGGGTGGTGTGGGGATGGTGATGGAGGTTCATGGGTGGTAGGTAGGTGTTGGTAATACCCTGGTCCCAAGCTGGGATCACCGTCTTGGGGTATGTCGTTGGACGCCTGTGGGGTGACTACCAGTACCCCGGTCTTAGACAACTCCGAGGCACGGTCCATGCCCGGTCCATGCCTGGCACATTTACAAGAGGCGAACCTCAATCGCTACAATTGGCATGAACACCGCTCTTCACGTCTGCTCTTCGCCCGCTTACTGTCCACATATCTTCAAATCATCTTTCTCCTTCATTGTTAGTAATGTTCGCTTTTCTCAGTAAAGGGTTTCATATCATAAACAAAAATATCAACTGAGCTGGGTTATAAAGAATAGAGACTCTAGGTCTCGTTATCATCATAGAAAAGATCACTTACTGGTTGTGGTGAAAATTTTGTTTCTAGCATCTCGTTTTCGCGTTTTTATACGAGCCGCACAGATCATTACCCGGTCATGGCACACACCACCACAACCCTAACCGAGCCCCTGGTGGGTGTGGACCCCAAAATCGTACAAGAAAAGGAGCAGCCGACCATGTTGGAGCATACACCCCAGCTGGATGGCACCAACAACCCGCCAAAGCCCGAACCGGAGGCGAAATCGCCGCAGAAGCTCCAGTTCTTCAACTACCACGAGTACTTAGAGGAAGGAGCGGGCACCCAAGCGGTGGTGAACCATTTCCCAAACCCGTACGTCGACAAACAGTCCCCTGAGTTCACCTCCACGCGAATTGTGCGCATCCCGAGGGCTTATCACTTAAATGAGAAGAGCGACATGATTCCCCAATTCCTGACAGCAGCCCCTGGAGCGGAGCTGGCAGCGATCCTGGACGGCCAGCGACGGTTTGAGCCCACGGTGACCATCCAACAACTGGGCCACCCCCAAGTATTCGGAACTACCCTGTGGACCCCGTTGATTCCCGAACACATTAGCGAACAGAAGCTCTTAGAGGTGGTCACCACAATTAACAGCTACCTTGCCAAGGCATACTCTCCATACGCAGCAGAAACCGTGATCGAAAACGCAATTGACATAGCCACGGGCGGGTGGTATAGCCTGCTTTCTGGTACTAGTCACACCAAGCGTCAATTAGAGGCGCTTGAAAAATATGTCGAAGCCACCAATGGGGAATTGCGCGCAATCAAGATTATCTCACCCCGCCGGTCGGGGTTCTTATCGCTCGACATACAAATCCCCACCCCTACTAAGTAGCCACAGAACAATACATGACCACTATTTGTCTGCCTCGTCTATGACGACGTGAAACAAGGGTCCAATGGCTCATGGGGGAACCAGGGCCCCTAAGCTCGTGTAATGTCGACTACGCGGTTAAACTTTAATTTGCGGTAAGGCTACTAACCGAGCCTCGGCCAAGGCCCTTAGTGGACCACAGCAAACCCTGGATACCAGGCGGGTGTGCATGGACTACCACGCGGGGAACCGTTTGCGCATCTGGCCGAGAGATCACCCCATCGGCGCCAGCCGCACAGGCACTCATCCGTCTCATCAAAGCCTCTGCTGTCGGGCATGTTGTCGAGCCGAGTTCGACCCGGTGTGGGTCGAGACAGATGTCGTGGTGGGGCGTCATCATGCGCTGCGTTTGTTCGGCGCACAAAGCCACCTCTATAGTTAATAAGATAGTACTGAACAAACAAATACAGTCGTTCCAATAATTTTTGTAAACTTTTAGATACAGGAGTTCAAAATTGATATCCGGGTAGTGCAAAAAAAACTTCCGGTGAGACCCAATCTCGAGCGAGAAATTCCGACTTCAG
>JAKTTW010000083.1:0-51297 GCA_030560525.1 Diutina catenulata
TGCCCGGGGCGCGCCTCCGGCCGGCGCTCGGCGCGTGGGCAGGCGCCTCCGCCTACGCCGCGGCGGTGCTCGTGCACCACCCGCGCCAGTGGCGCGACATGCAGGTGACCCGCGACACCCTCCGCCAGTGGGGCGGCCCCGGGGGCGGGCGGCTCGCAGCAGTGCCCATTGGTTAAGGGTAGAGCCTATAGCATAGCCTATAGCATAGCCTATGGCTTATTTCCGTTTGGACTAAGGTGTAGTCAATAGCTTATAGCTGTGTAGTCCATAGAAACTATAGCCTCTCAACACCCTTCATCCACTATAAGTCGCCCGACTTCATCACCGACCCCACGTAGTCCTGGAGGTAGTCGTTGTCGCGGTCGTACTTTGTGCACACGGCACGGGCGTCGCGGATGTTGGCCACGAGGCTGGCGATCTTGGCCTTGAGCTCGGTGATCTCGTCGATCTTGGCTTCTTTGGACATGGTGGATGACGACGGAGTGTGTTTGTAGTGTGAGTTATTAGCTGTCTTGATCTGACTTGGTCTGTCTTGATCGGACTTGTTCTGTCTTGATCTGGCTTTATCTGGCTTGTGTGTTGATTTGGTAGCTTCTAATAGCTTGGTAGCTTATTGCCTTCCTTGTTGTGTCTGTGCTGTGCCGGCTCGGTGCTATCCTGGTGCTGTCTCGCTAGTCGCGCTCACCGCCCTCACTCCATTCCTCCAGTCTGCCCACCTGCAGGACACCCCATTCCTGTTCCCCCAGTGCATGGGGGCCGGCAAACACGCCACCCCAGGCCGCCCCCGCGCCCCCCGTCTATAAATAGCCGGCGTCACCCCCTACTCTTCCTCGTCTAAACCCCTCTCCACCGTCTCTCCACCAATTGACCCGCCCCCGTAGCTCGTCGACCCGCCCACCCCGGTCACGGGTTTTCGCACGTTCGGTTGCGGCGTAGCCAGTAATCCGACCACCAGGTCTCCCACCGCACACCACTGCACACCACTAGCACACCAGGTCACCAAACAGCACCAGGTCAGCACACCACACCACACACACCAGGACGGTTCCATTGACCAGTTCTTCACACCACCACTAGCACCAGGACGGTTCCATAACCAGTCCTTTACCACTTTCCCACTCCACTTTCCACTCCACTTTCTTCCCTTCACTCAGAACCCCGCCATGTCGTGGAACGGGTTCAAGAAGGCCGTCACCCGTGCCGGGGGCCAGTTGCTGGTCAAGGCCGTGGACAAGACGATGGACAAGGACTTTGACATCGAGGAGCGGCGGTACCAGACGCTCCGCAAGGCCGGGCAGGGCCTCCAGAAGGCGTCCAAGGGCTACTTGGACGCGCTCCGCGCCGTGACCGCGGCCCAGGTCACCATCGCCGGGATCGTGTCCAACCTCTACGAGGAGGGCACCCAGGGCACCCAGTACTCGCAGGTGGGCAACGTGTACCTCCAGACGGTCAAGGACTTTGACGAGGAGACCGTCAAGCAGATCGACGGCCCCTTCCGCGAGACGGTGTTGGACCCCGTCACCAAGTTTGCCAACTACTTCACCGAGATCGACCTGGCGATCAAGAAGCGCGAGCACAAGAAGACCGACCTCGAGCAGGCCAAGGCCAAGGTGCGCAAGCTCATCGACAAGCCCGCCAAGGACGCAGGCAAGCTTCCGGCGGCGGAGAAGGAGTTGACGATCGCCAAGGACATCTACGACGACTTGAACGAGCAGTTGAAGGCGGAGCTCCCGCAGTTGATTGCGCTCCGGGTCCCGTTCTACGACCCGTCGTTCGAGGCGTTGGTCAAGATCCAGATGCGGTTTTGCACCGAGGGGTACGCCCGGTTGGCCCAGGTGCAGCAGCACTTGGACCCGCAGTCGCGGGACGAGTATGCCGAGGGCCAGTTGGACCTGAAGATCGACGATTTGATTTTGCAGATGAACCTGTTGAACATTACGACGTTGGGTAAGTAGAGAAGATGATGTATGAAAAGAATTGAAGGAGATGTAAGAGAAGTTTTGAAGAAAGGATGTATGAGAAGTTTAGAAGAAAGGATGTATGAATTTATGAAAAGATGTATGAGAAGGTGTATGAGAAGATATATGAGGGATGTATGTGATTGAATCAAGGGATGATTAATGTGAATCGTGTTGAACGACTGATTGGGGGTATTGTTAGGTGGTAAGGCTATTAGAAGTGGTGGCATCGAGGTTGTACGTAGTAGGACTTGCTAAGTGATAGGGGATTGTGCTACTAGCTGGAAACGTTGAATAAGCTTACATGTAAGGACGAGCAGGCGATTTAAAACGTGGGGAGCGTAGGGTAAGGGTTGGTGTGGTGAGAGGTGGGGTGGTTGTGGTGGTGGTTAGAGTGGGAGTGGTTGTAGAAGTGTTGTAGAAGTGTTGTAGAAGTTGTTGTTGAAGTGGTTCGGGAAGGTTCGGGAAGGCTCGTAAAGAACTTCTTCTGGTGAGACAATAGGTGTCATATGTGGTTAATGTGGGACAATGAGCCAAGAAGAGACCATGGAGGGGGTGATGTAGCAAGTAGTTGGTGTTCATTAGTGTTTCAAGCTTCTGGTCGCCTGAGAGTTTTCAATTGAGCTCATTTAGTACATCTGAACCATTCGTTTGGTGAACAACGAGTGGCTCGGAAGTGAGACTCGTATCTGTAAGGGATCAATGGCTAAGCCTTCCACGGCAGCACGGTGTCACAGGGACACCAGGTTTAAATAGTGTGTTTGATATTTTTGCGGGTTTCTATTTACTACGTATGGATTTTTAGTGGCGAGTTCCACAGCTTAGATCTAGCTTAGTTCGAACTGAGATCGAGTTGAGATCGAGCTGAGATCGAGCTAAGATCAAGCTGAGATCGAGCTAAGATCGAGCTAAGATCTCTGAGCATACGATTGATCAACACGATCAGCGTACAGGGGGTGATCAGGGTGGTTAGGGAAATAGAAGATCAGCCATCGTGAATCGGTGATCATAATCGAGCCGTGGGATCTACCGTAGGATCAGCCGATGATTAGCCGTAAAATTGGCCGTTCGGTTGGTGTTTCAACTACTTAAACCATACTAATTTGGCTGAAGGCTATGTTGCGACCCGACTTTGGCCCATTGGTGGATTTCTTGCACTCTTCGCCATGGAACATATCAACTCAGATCGAAGGGTACGAAATACGGTTAAGAAAATAGATGAGACTACCAATAGTGGGGAGACTCCATTCTCTATACTATACATCCAAGGTTCAAATTCCTCATTACCTCGTAGTCTGGTTACCTATTTGGTTAGATGCATAACCGGGTATATAGCCACAACTTGGACTATAGAAGAAGCCCAAACTATAGAAAAAACGAAAACTCACTGATAGAATCGAACTCTATATTTTCCAACGTGCTCAACGGAACTCTAATAAGACTAGAGTGTGACAACCATCACAACGGATTATCTTCATCGGACTACCGAGAGCATCTCGCTTCGTGGTACCCTCCATAGTGCTGGCAACCACTTGAAAACGCTTCTCTCTTCAGAAACTATGCTTGTCGCTGGTTTGCTCTTTTTCTCTTTGCTCTTTTCTCGGGTCTCTTTATCGCAAACCCGTGTACTCGTCGTTCTGCCCGTTTACCTCGAGAACAAGTCCAACACTGTGAATGCCAAAGCTGCCAATGCCACCAAATGTGGCTCCTATACCCCAAGCATCGCCAGACTACACATATTCTCCTGTATCACCCTTCCCAATACCTCAATTCTTCCCATTGAACCCTAACCGTACCTTCACCCCACCAACCAACCAGCATCCGCCTTAGGCCTAACCACTATAGCCCTGAGCCACCGCGCCGCTCCACGGCAAGGCAAGAGGCGTCCTTTGCACCCAAGAACGCTCCACCGTTTTGTAACCTTTCCACAATTTTTCTAAAATTCTTCAAAATCTACCAAATCCACTACAGTCACCTCCACCAAGCCACCGCCAATCGTGCCAATCTCTGCTAATCCCAGTCGCCAATCCTTCATAACCACCCGTAGCTCTCATCCACACCTCCCACCAGTCCCAAAGACCACCCTTTCCACTCCTTCCACCCTCCACCCTTTCCACCCGCTCCATCCGTTCACCCGTTACCCGTTTCTCCCTCCACACCCCCACCCACCTTTGTGCGTTTCCACCGCTTTGTGAGCTTCCACCGCTTTGTGAGCCCCCGCTTTATGCTCCGCTTTGTGTGCTTCCCCACCGTCCCCCAACCTCTAATTACAATTACGCTTTGTGTAGTCTAATAAGCCCCCGTGCCCGGGACCCTTGCCCTACTGGTAACAATGAGCCACAACAATAGACTAGCGTCAGGAACACCCGAACAATAGCCACCCAGCACTCAGCTCTCGCCACTAACCACTCACCACTCACCTCTCAACCAATCCATAGCCCCATTCCACCCATTCCCATCTTCTCCCCATCTCTTCCCCACCAATTTCCCCCACCCTCTTTTCTCCGCCTCGTCTCGTCTACCTAACCGTCGATCCGGTGTCTGCCTCCCTCCAGACACAAAACGAACGCCGTTTGCGCAACGCCGTTTGCCCAGCCACGTTCCCGGCCGCTCGGAGTCCACCGGCGACCACAAACCCCCGCGGTCGCTTCTGTGGCATTGGCCTGAAACGACGTGAAACTGGGCCCGCGATAGTCCCGGGATAAACCCGAGATACGAGATAGACCGAGACGAAACAACCAAGAATATCAAATAAACCTAAAAACCAAAAAACGATATAAACCAAAAACCCTATTTACGCCTGTTCTGTCAGCACTGCCTCTTCTTCTCCCGACAATTCCATCCTGTCGGGGTTAGAGCTGCTTGTCGGGTCCACCTGCTTTTCGGAGCGTGCTCGGGACCCAACGGTTGAAACGGATACCACCGGTTGCTAATTATAAACCCACCCAGCCGGGGCGCCCGCCAGACACGCCACCGGGACCGCCGCGGCGCCGTGCGGGCGTCGGACGATCGCCTACTGCAACAGCCATGCGTTTTTCTTGGTTCTCGTCAAAACCCCGGAAAATATGGAACATCTTCGGCTACCGCAGGGTGGGGGTAAGTTGAGCCGAGAGCAACCACGGGGACCACCGCTGATCGGACGAAGCCCGGCGGGTGGACGGTCTTGGCGGGCTGTTCCATGTCTGACGATCGCTGTGTGATTACCGGGCTGGCAGGGTCCAGCGTAATTAAAGAATAGTCTACGAGGTGTTCTAGTCCAGTAGTTAATCCGGAGCTGGCCAGTAGTTTAGTCCATAACTTAGTCCAGTAGCTTAGCCTGCTAGCGGTCAGTGCATAGCTCACCCAATGCTCGCTTACGTACACCTCCAGCCTATCCACACGACAACCACCGTCCATCCACCTTCCTTCCACCCCCACGGCTCTAAGCCTCTACACGTTCCTCTACACGATCCACACGCTCTACACCACCCACCTCCACACCTCCACTCCGCACCTCACTTCGTCATCCTCCCTGTGCATACACCCTCCTCCCTCTCTCCCCTCACCCCTCTCCTCCCACCGCCCAGTTACCACCGTTCAAGCCCGCCTGAGCCCCCCAATTGCCGCCCGAGCACCCATTGAGCACCACCACCGCCCTCCCCTCCGCCACCGTTCCACGTACATCTCCACCCTCAGATCTCGTCGGCGTTGACACCCCCCACCATCTCATTGTCTCCTTCTAAAGCTCGTAACCACCCAGGGTCCTTGTACACAGGCCTCGGCCCAGCCTACAGACACAAGCCGGTGCCCCCTCCCGCCGGCACCGCGCCCCACCCATCGCCACCACCGCCCCACAGACACCTCCCGCGCCCCTTGCACCCTCCTCCACCCTCCCCTTGGCAGGGCCGCGCCCGCGCCCGCGCCATTGTCTCCCCACTCGCCGCCCCTCCACCACCGCCCTCCCTGCACCTCTGAAATTTTTCGCTCTGCACCACAGGTGCTGCACCTCCCAGCAGGGCCTTGTGCAGATCGAGCACCGATTTTTGGTGCGCGTTCTGGGGACTCACATTTTATTTTTACCTCGCAAAACCCCCAGCTTCCGGCGCCAGAGGGCGATGTTACCCAAAATACAAGCCCGGATACAACACTGGCACCACCGGTGGGCGGTCCGCTGGATCCACACGGTGTTGCTGTGGCCGCGCCTGGTGTTGCTCGTCCCGGCAATCCTCGTGTTTGTCGCGGCCTACGCGGTGGTGTACGAGTTCCTGATCAAGCACTTGAACGCTCGGGTGCTGCGGTATGTGCACCCGCACCAGCACCCACACTCGCTGACGGCGCACCAGGTGGCGGCCACCCGGCCCCGGTGGATGTACCACTTGCGGTACGCGGCCGGGGGCGACGGCGGCGTGCTCACCCCCGCGGTGCTCCAGGAGGTGCACCGGTGGGAGGCGGCGCTCGCGCCGGCGGTGGTGGTGCTGCCCCTCCTGGGGTGGGCCATGGCCCCGGTGCTGGCGACCCCCGTGCTCAAGTACATCAACTACGACATGTCGCCGGCGCTCCAGCGGATGTTCTTTGACAACATCACCAACGAGAACCACTTGTTGACGGCGGCGGCAGTGGTGGACGTGTACGTGGTGCTGGCGCGCCCGGTGGCGTGGGCCGAGGCCCAGGCAAACCCCGGTGCGCACACGGGCACCTCCACCAGGAGCACCCGCGAAAGCGAGAGCACAGCGAACAAAGAAGACACAGAAGCAAATGACAACGAAGGCAGAGAAAGCCAAGACAAACACCAGGACAAATTGGGTTCCGATCTCCTGGACAACCAACAAACCAAGGAACCCAACCACAAAGAAAAGAAGGATCAAAAGAACGATCCAAGCCAGAGCGATCCAGGCCTGAACGATCACAGCCTACACTCTGGCACTGACACCTCAGGCACCGGCACCTCCGATGGCACCTCCGGTGCATCGTCGCACGCCGGCTCCTCCGCCGACTCCTCCCCCATCGCCGCGTCCGCGCGCATCCCGGGGCTCCGCCTCCTCCTGGTGGCGGCGCTGGCCGACCCGGGCCTCCTCCGCCAGTTTGTGGGGTTCTACGCCACCGAGGCCGGCACCGCCACCGCGGCGGCGTGGGTGTCGCTGGCGCTCGGGTGGGCGGTGTTGTGCGCGCTCGGGGCCTACCATGTGTATGTGTACTTGTGCCTCACCAACCAGCACAAGCTCTTCTGCACCCTGATCCTCATGATGTGCTGGATCACCCAGACGCTCTTGGTGGCGCTGCTGCTGATCAACGTGGTGGAGGCCGCCGGGCTCACCCGCGACGAGCCGACGCTGGTGGCCAACATGTTGCTCTACGTGTTTGTGGTGACGCTCGCGATGCTGCCGCTGTTCTTTGCGGGGGTGGGCTTGCTCACCGACAACTACGCCGAGCTGTTCCCGGTGCACAAGCGCTTGTACCGGTACTACAGCTCCGGGGTGCTTGTGAAGCGGGTGGTGGTGCAGGTGGCGCGGTTGGCGGCGGCGCTTGCGGTGGTGAAGGTGTTGACGGTGTTGAGTGGTGTGGGAGGTGTGGGTGGTGTGAGTGGAGGAGTGAGTGGAGGAGTGAGTGGAGGACTCGGAGACATTCCCTCCTCTTCTTCCTCTTCCCCCTCCCCCTCTTCCCCCTCCTCTCTCCACCCGTCGTTCGCCGCCCCCGCCACCCTCCTCGCCCTGGGGCTCGCCAAGCTCGACCGGCTCCTCGTGTCGCTCGTGGTGGCGCTGGTGGTGGACTTTGTGCTTGGCGCCACCTTCATGGCCGCGGCCATCGTCGTCGACGTCAAACGCACCGTCGACCGCGTGGGCGAGCCCCTCGTGGCCGTCGACTCCGACGACGAGGCGGTGCCCGAGGACGCGATGGCGCTGGCGAACCCCGTGCTGCGCTTCCTCGCGCGGCGCAACCCCGGGTGGTCCCAGTGGTTCGTCACGGTGGGGCTGGCGGACCACGACGGTCTCCGCGTGGCTGCGTTGGCCGGGTTGGTGGTGGCGATGATGGTGCACTGGTTGGTGGTGGTGCCGCACCGGTTGGCGCGCGAGGGCGGGGTGGCGCTCGTGGGGGAGTTTGACTTTGGTTCCTCCTCTGGTCTCTCTGGTTCCTCTGGTTCCTCTGGTTCCTCCTCCTCCCTCTCCTCCCCCTCCCTCTCTGCGCCCCCGTGGGTGCGCATCGCCGCCCCGACCCCGCTCCGGTCGTCGCACACCTGGCTCTACTACATCGAGCTCGCCCTGATCGTGATGTTCGTGCTGGCCATTGCCCTCATCATCTTCCGGCTCACGTTCCCGCGCCTGGCCCGCGACGACGCGCCCCACGACGACGACTTTGTCGAGCCCCAGCGCCAGTTCAACACCATCGACCTCGAGACGAAGCCCGGCACGCTCGACATCATCCTGATCAAAACCAACTGCCACACGCTGTTCATCGTCACCATCTCGCTCGACCGCACCATCTGTATCTGGCTGCCGCTCAGCCCGGGCAGCCCCCCCATCACCATCTCCCCCACCGAGGGCGAGGAGCCGTTCTGGCCCGTCAACCACGTCAACATCCTGGACGACGGCAACTACGTGGTGTTGTTCAACTTCCGTGCCGGGGTGGCGCGGTGCTTTGAGCGCAAACAGTTGCGGTTCTCGTGGGAGAGCCCCCTTCCCGGCGAAATCCGGGGGCCGTTGGCGCTGGGGGCCCGGGTGTTGGAGTCGTTCTTCCGACGGCGGACGGTGCCCGGGTTCTTGGCCCGCAAGGTGATGCAGAAGAAGCACCGGGGCCGCGTGGGCGGGCTGCGGCGCGGGCTGGCGGCGAGTTTGACGTCGGTGTCGCTGGCGATCAACGGGAATTTTCCGGAAACGGACGAGATGGCCAAGTTGCAGAAGGAGGAGATGGTGGTGGTGGTGGAGCTGGGCCACTTGGTGACGGTGCTGTGCCAGGAGGGGGCGATCAAGGTGCAGGACATGTTGAAGGTGTTTGAGGGGGAGAGAGGTGGAAATGAGCTGAAAGTTGGTGGAAACGAGCAGAAGCTTGGTGGAAATGAGCTGAAAGGTGGTGGGTTGAGTCCTAATCATGCTGGTTTGGGTCAGAACGAGCTGAAACTCGCTGGTTTGAGCCCTAACCGCGCTGGTTTGGGCCAAAACGAGCAGAAACTCGGTGGTTTGACTCCCGAAAGTGCCATTTTGAGCGAAAACGACCCGGTTTTGGACCATAGCGACCCTCGTTTGACCCCAAACGACCCTAGTTTGACCCAAAACCACTCTAGTTTGGCCCAAAACGACCCTCGTTTGACTCCTACCAACCCAGGGTTGACCCAAAACCACCCTGGCTTACCCGGTTCAACCCCTACCAACCCCGGTTCCGGTTCTACCACCAACCCCGGTTTGACCAGTTCCTCGCAACTGCCCCTTTCCAACCACACCCTGGAATACAACCCCCACACCCCCGTAGCCACCTCCCTCGCCCAGTCGTCGCTGGTGGCCCTGGCCCCCGCCAAACACCTCAAGCTCCTCCTGGCGAAAAAGCTCGTCACCCCCCGCATCAACGACCGCATCGTGTGCCAGGTAGGCACCCACCCCGAGCTCTTGGTGGCCACGGTCGTCAACAACAACTGGAAGTTCCGCAAGCTCCCGGTGCGCCTGGGGCACTACAACCAGGCCGCAGTGCCGGTAGCCCCGATGAGCCCGGCCCAGGGGTTCAACAAGAACGACTTCGCGGCAATGCACCGGCTGGCTCTGCAGCTGCTGGCCCCGCTGGTGCCCATCACCGACCTGGCGTTCCTGATCAACCGGCCCACCCTCGTCACCATGGAGTTTGTGGGGATGGTGGTGCGGGTCAAGAACATGAGCGCCGAGTTGGTGGACATCGCGCTGGGCACGGTGCTCAAGACGTTCAACGTGGGCCGGTTCAAGCCCCAGACGTTCCGGGTGGCCCACCTGGAGCCCACCCACTGCCGCTTTTGCGGGTGTGCGCTGATCCAGCTGTTCCTGATTGTCTACGAGGACTACGACACGCCCACGATCATCATGCACACCTTCACCATCGACATGCCACGCCTGAAGACCTACATCTGTCTCCGGGTGGAGCGGGACCCGCGCGAGATCCGGTGCATCGGGTTCAACGCGGTGACCGAGCACCAGCACTGGTTCGACAACGTGGCCGGGTGGGAGCTCACCGACGTCAACATGGTGATTGGGTTGCGCCGGCCGGGGTGTGAGAGCGACAGCGAGGCCACGCGGGCGCTGGGGGTCGAGGTGGCCCAGACGTCGCTCGTGCTGCTCAAAAACCGCCCCAGGGCCCGCGAGCCGGTGGAGCCGTACCAGGGGTTCATCATCACCGCGCTGGACGGCAACCTCATCGACTACGACATCCCGCCCGGGGCCGGGTTGGCGAGCCCGCAGGCGCTGGACATCTCGTACATCGCCAAGTACGGGTACAAGCTGGTGATCGTCAACGTGGGCCGGTGGCTCGAGATTCTCTACTTGGGCAACGACAAGCTCATCGAGGACGACATCTACTACTCGGGCAACCAGGCGGACGTGTGGCTGATTTTGGAGGACCAGGGCCGCAAGCCTGGCGAGGGGGCCCCGAACCAAACCATCAACTCCGAGCTCTTGTTTATCAACAAGAGAGCCCGCAAGATGCGCGAGCGTGAGTGATTGCATATGTATAATAAGTAGTCCATTGGATGCATTAAGAAGGGGTAGCGTGGTATGACTAGGAACTGGTGCTTGTGATTTGATGATTGTAGAAGAAGGTTATGAAGTGGAGTAATGTCAGGGAGTACAAAAGTACATCTGACAATTTAGAAATAAATACACATTAATCATGACCACAGCATGCAATGAACAACCCTGCCCGATAAGAACGATAGCTAAAATTGTATTGAACGGGTGGTTACGGTACATTTGCTAATAATCATTTATAAGGACGTGCAGGAGAAACAAGCAGTACTGATGCTAGGGATAGCAATGCAACCGCTGTGGGTGTTACGAGAGTGGTGTGGCACTTAAAACTGGACATACATTACCAGCTATTTTTAAAATATCGCCTTTACTTTTAGGTATTGGTTTAGGTGGTCCACTTGTTTCAGACTAGAGCTATTCAATTACGCATATAACAAACTCACAATTGAATCCAAATTTAGGTGGTGTGGGTGTGGTGGATGCAGATAGCCCACAAACTGTCTCGTTGTGACGTTAATTTTACTCTTGTGGCTAATTGCTCTTGCCAATTGCTCTTTCAATTGCTTCATTCGATTTTCATTTTGCAGCCATTTCGCACTAACAATGGCCATTGAGTGAGATAAGCACACGAGCGTAAATCAGTGCGTCCATTGGCCAGTCACAATGGGTCCAGTATCACCCAGTCACAATATTTCCAGTAAGCTATTTGCCAACCAGCCACAACGGGCTATCACCTACAACAGCCTATCAGCCACGACCTATCAGCCACAACGGCTATCAGCACAACGGCCTATCTCACAAGGCTGCTTACCGCATAATCTACGCCTGCCGTGACCTTATCACCTGCCACCACGTTGTCCCTGAAACAGCAACCACCTTTGCGGTCCCAACATGCGTTGCGCCACGGCTGTCATTGTGCATGGCTGATAGACAGCATCAATCCCCGTTCGAAGCCCAGTTCCGTTGCTGGCCACCACCCACGTCATCGTGCGTAGTCTAAGGCACACCACTGGCAGAAAGTCGCGGGATACACCGTGGTGTAAGGCAATGCCCAGGCACTGCCCGTTGGCATAGGCCCGAGGAGACTGGGTGGTGTTTTTGGTAATTGTGGTATTGGTTTAGTTAGTTCTTCTTTGGGTTTGGCGGTCCCACGGCTGACACCGGCCTTTGGGTGCCCCGGGTAATCACCAAATGCAGTAACACCCGAAGCTTCTAGAGGTTGCTAACCGCAAGATCATCCTTCCATACATCCGGTCAGCCGCACGACGTAAGGGCCAGTGGAAGCCACGGAAGCCACGGATGCGTGGAAGGGCGATTGCCAATACCCAGACAGCCCCTATCTCACCCTCTGAACGTATTCTTCTCACCGTCTACTACATTCCTACACCAAACCTACTACAAACCCGCTTACTAACCCAACCACCACCCGCTTACCAAACCCCATACCCGATCTGCCTCGATCTCCAAAAGAAACTACGTCCATCTATAGGGGTTCCGCAAACTCCCGCGTGCTCCCGCGTCCCGCTTCCCGCCGCAGATCGGGTCGCGCATACCCCATGGGCTTCGCCCTATCTGGGCTTTGGCTCGACCGTACGATAATCGTCTGATTTTATGCACGCAAAGAACGACGAGAAAACGAGGTGAAAAATCGGCCAATGGGCGAAAAACCCAAAAAGACAACTAAACCCGCCACTCCACGGACGCTCCCCGGCCCCCCTCCCGCTTTCCCCAGCGCGCGGGCCCCGCTCGGCGCCCCCCACGGGTTCCGGTTTCACCCATCCGCGCCATATACAAACCCCGCAGAGCCGTTGGAATTTCTTTTTTTTCGCAGCCACTTCAAACCCCGTCAGCATCGCCCGATATATAAGAACCACCGGTCAACACCACAGAAAGCACCAACCATGAAGATCTTAACCAAGGAAGAAATCGAAGCCCACAAGAACCACGTTCTCAACGAGAACCTCAAGGGCATTGCCGTGGGCGCTGTGCTCTCCGTCGGGCTCATGTACGGCGTCAAGCGCCGCTGGCCGTCGCAGTGGGCGCGGATGAACACCTCGATCAAGGCCGCGTTGTTTGCCACCCCCACCATCGGTGTGGCTGCGTTCTACGCCGACGACGGCTCGCTCTCGTTCGACAAGGAAAAGTACCAGGGCTCGCACTTGCGGAAAATGCTGGAGGAGAAGGAGCAGTTGATGGCGCAGTTGACGGAGCTGGAGAAGCTCATCCACCAGGTGAACGAGTACAAGTACCCGTTGATTGTGGGCGCGTGGGCCGCGTCGCTCTGGGGCTCGTGGACCCTCGTCAACCGCGACCGCTACATGACCAAGGCCCAGAAGATTGTCCAGGCGCGTGTCTACGCCCAGGCCATCTCGGTGGTGTTGCTTTTGGGCACGTTGTTGCTTACGATCAGAGACAACGAGATCAAGAAGAAGCAGCCGGCCCCGGTGCCCGAGTGGAAGAAGTATTTGGACGAGCAGGAGGCCGCCAAGAACCAGCACTAATGATTACGACTTATAGATTAATAGCACGCGATACGAAGAACAAACGAAGAACAAGCTTTAGACCATGCCCGATTGGGACACCCCGATTGGGACACCCCAAATAGGACACCTTAAATAGAACCCAAATAGGGTTTAACGATGGAACGAAAAGAAAAGTGCGAAGCCCACCTGGGCGGTCGCCATGGACAACGCGTCATCCCACCTCCCCACACCGAAGCGGTGCGTCCATCACCTGACCCGCGACGACTGGGAGCAACATTGAACAATACCGAGCCCACATTCCGAGCAATTTTGCCGGGAATGCTTCGGGCCTACGCCTCGGGTTTGCGTCATCGTGTCTGTAGGCCACCTCTACCACCTCTACCAACCACCCCTACCAACTCGCTTCCTTTACAATTCGTCTTCCCACCTCGTACCTCGGTCTTGGCAACTCTGCGTTCGACACATTCGGTTAACGCCGTGCAATGAGCAAGCACAAGCCGTTTCACAGCCCCACCCCTCTTTGGTTCCCCCACAACCAGCGATAGCAAAGGTGAATAGGGGAGTGGCTCTGTGCAGGCATTACGTCATGGGTGTGTCACTGGTGACACCAGCGGCCAACCCGACGATTGAGCCCCGAATAAGCCCCGATCTCGCCACGAGACACCCGCCAAACCATTTTTCTTGGGTCAATTGGCCGTGGTTCCTTTTCCCAGCTTTTTTTTCTCGATTTCTGGGCTCGATCTCGCCGATTGCTTAGCAACTGTAAATAGCAAAGTATTTACATAAGCGATCAATCAGTGGCAAATTTCAACTATAAAAAGGATAGCCGGCCCCCTCTACATTCCTCATCAAATATGAAGTTCTTCACCCCCGTTTTTGCTGCTTTCGTTGCTATTGCCTTCGCCGACGACGACGGTGACGACCAGGACACCAAGGACAAGATCACCTCCAAGGCTGGTGACGCCGTCTCTGACGTCAAGTCCGGTGCTTCTGCTGCCACCTCCAAGGCCGCTTCCGCTGCTGGCGGTGACGGTGACGACAAGGACAAGAAGTCCTCGTCCTCCGGCGCTGGTGCTGGTACCCTCGGCATGGCCGTTGGTGCCGTCGGCTTGGCTGGTGCCTTGTTGTTGTAAGTTAGCTATATAATATGAATTAATGAGCTAGAGAATGTGATGTAGAGTGTGGAGTGTTTTGGTGACGAGTGTGGTGAGTGGATGTGGTCAAGTTATCGAACGATCGTCTGAATTACGGGATCGTGCTTGGCATGTACATTGTTCGATTGCTTGGCATCAAGGGGGAGATCGCGTAGTGAGTGGTGGAGTGGTGGAGTGGTGGAGCAGTGGCTTCGCTGGGTGGTTGACGGTGCTCTTGTTCCTGTTTCACTCTGGAATGTCTGTGTTGTTTTCAGTTACAATGCCTGATTGTAATTGCCGCTGTTGTCGACGGGGCTTTGTGGTCCCTTATCGCATTGACGAATAGTGGGGTAGAAAAATGATCGAAAAGGGTAATAGGTAAAGAGACGTAGAACAAAGGCCAAAACCCTTTGAAAAACCCTGGTGGCTACACCTGCCATTGAACGCACCGAACGCACCACTACAACTACAACCAGTCCAACACCAGTCCAACACTCAACTTTCCACACCTTCCACACCACACCACCCACACCACACCACCTCGTAATCGCCCAATGCAAGAATAGCAAACCTCGTAAACCCTAACCGCCCCGGTTCACGTCTCGCCTTGGAAGCGAGCCTTCGGTGGTCACACGAGTCCCCTAAGCCCTCGTCAATCTCCCCGCCTTTGTTCGCAGCCTCCACCACTGGGTGATGCCCACCCTATACTGCACACAACCGGTAGCGTTTCCCGTCATTTAAGTATAGACTGCACACAACTGGTGTAGTAACGGTGCATCGCTGACTCGAGCACCGGCGCAAACCCGCTGGCGGAAGCGGGTCTGGGCGTAGGGATCCTCGGGTGTCCTTGATCTCGCCATTTGTGTACCGCCTTTGTGTCGCAATAAAAGCCCCCCTTGTCCGCGCCATTGACACAAAATTTCCGGTTTGGGACGTGGAATCGCTCACCGTCGCCAACCGTAGGGTAGCCCGAGCAGAGGCCCTGGTTCCCGCGGGTCCAGGCGTCTAGGGCCCCCGTGTGCGTAATCCGCCGTTTCCCGGCATCGCTGGCCCGCTAGGGTCCCCCGTGGGGGGGCACGTGGACAGTATGCATGCGACATCTAGTTACCGGATTCGGCCCGGGGCTTTGTCACCGGACAATTATAAGAACCCAGGGAGTCGCTGAGCCCGATAGTCAGTTTAGTTATGCCCCAGCTTGCGTCTCGGCACATCGAGATCTTGATGAACCAGTTGCTGGAGGACTATGTCCGCTGCAGCCCCGACGGCAACGGGGGTACCGCGTGTACCAAGATCGAGTCCGCGAAGGAGAGCCCGTGCGTTTTTGCGAAGCCGGAGGTCCAGTGGGCCGCCATCGGGTTTTTCGTGGTGTTGTTGCTCGTGCAGATGGTGCGGGCCAAGTGCCAGTGTCGCCAGCGCCGCGACGAGAAGGCGGGCGAGGTTTAGTCCTGCTCCGCTGTGTATATTACTGTGATATAGTGCCCGTTGATCGGGCTGGAACCTAATAGACATGAGACATTATGACATTATGTGACGTGAGATGCATTGACGTCATCCAGAAAGGAAAGTGGAGTAAGTGAAGAGGGGAAACATGTCGGGCGATCCGACACGGGTGGCTGCACGCGATGGCAGGTCGAAGAGAAGCCCTCGTTCGAACGGTTTCCCTTCTGGTTTCCCACAAGAGCGTTTCGCTATCGTGCTTGCAGCTGCAGGACCCAACGTGGACCCCACGTGGAACAATACCACACGAACAATAGCGCGAGGTGACCAAACTCCACCGATGCCACCGATGCCACCCGTGGCAGCCGTGCTTGTGGCCCCGAGGCGGGTCCCGATGGTGTCTGTTGTCGGGAACGCGTGGCTTACATCGTACGTTATTGGGACAGACGTGTCTCCAGGGTCCCCACAAAGCTGTAGAGTCATTCACGAACAACTTTAGACGACCACGGTGCGTCCGTAATTCGCGCTAATTTTCACCGGGCATTGTTCTTCCGTTTGTGGAGGTTGGGAGGCCCCGTTATCGCTACAAATAGCCTAGGGCGTACCTAGGCGACGTCTAAGCCGAGATGCGCCGGTGCCGTCCGCTTGTTGGACGTGGGGCTTGGGCTAGCCTGGGGCACGCGAGTTCTATTTTGGGTCGCGCGTGCTTTGTGCCCGCACAGGTGGTTCTATTTCTGTAGTGGGTCTATTTTTATGGTTTTATGGTGCTATTTCTGTCACTAGCCCAAAGCGATCGATCACGTACTCCACAAAGACCCCGCTCTTGTTCATTCAACGCTCGCGATGACCGTGGTTTAAGCCCCATTTGACGCCTTGGAGCACTCTGTGCCACCAACACGCACGCGACATCCACGCATAATGAACGTCAAGGCAACAGCAAAATGCGTTCGAAGAGCTACGCGGGGTTGTCAGCCACCTGATGACCTCGCCCGACCCCACAGAGCTACGCCGGGTTGTCAGCCACCGACCACAGCCACCGACCACAGCCACCCTACCAAAGAACACTACTAAAAAACACTACCAAAACACACCAAAAAACACTACTAAAACACACCAAAAAAACTACCAAAACACACCACCAAAATACTCTACCAAAACACTACCAAAACACACTACCTCCCAGAAACCGCCCCTGGGTCCACTCCCCGTCTCCAACCGTCTACGACCCGTCTCCACTCTCTCCTTCTCCAACCCTTCCACCCTGTCTTACCTATTCGCATTTTTCGCTTACTCGTAGTACCATGATTGGCTTAGTCATAGTTGCGGTCCTCGCCTACTGGGCGGTCTCCACCGCGTACCACCGGTGGCAGGCCCGCCGGTTGGGCGCAGCGAGCCCTCCCCGCGCCGCCATTGACCACTGCTTCGGCTTTAAAAACATGTATGTGCTCGCAAAAATGGCCGACCGGGGCGACTACCTCGAGTTCGGAAGCCAGATGGTGGTCGACAACCCCACCCGGCAGACGGTGCGGATGAAAGTGTCGGGGGCTGACGTGATCGTGACCACCGACCCCGAAAACGTCAAAGCCATCCTCCTGACCCAGTTTTCGGAGTTTGGCCTTGGCAAACGCCACGCCCAGTTCGCACCCCTTTTGGGCGACGGGGTGTTCACCTTGGACGGGGACGGATGGAAACACTCGCGGGCGATGTTGCGTCCGCAGTTTGCCCGCGACCAGGTGTCCCACGTGACCATGTGGGAGCCCCACATCGAGCGGTTGGTGGCACAGATCCGCAAGGTGGACGGCCCGGTGGACTTGCAGCCGTTGTTCTTCAAGTTTGCCATGGACAGTGCCACCGAGTTTTTGTTTGGCAAGAGCTTGGAGCTGTTGGCGGAGGACGACGGCTTTAGTAGTGACTTCAGTGACTTCAGCAGCGACTTCAACTATGCCCAGGAGCAGTTGGCGATGCGTGCGTTGATGCAAGACTTGTACTGGGTGGTGGACCTGAAGCGGTTCCGGGCCGCCTGCGGGCGGATCCACGAGTTTGCGGACACCTACGTGGACGCGGTGCTTGCGTTGTCGCCCGCGGAGCTCGAGAAGGACAGCTACACGTTTCTCTACGAGCTCGCCAAGGAGACCCGCGACCCCCGGGTGTTGCGCGACCAGGCACTCAACATCCTCATCGCGGGGCGGGACACCACCGCGCTGACGCTCCTGTTCTTGTTCTTCGAGCTCGCCCGCCATCCCGAGGTGGTGGAGCGGCTCCGGGCCGAGATCGCGGGGCTCGACGAGCTCTCGTTTGACCGGTTGAAACGGGCCAAGTACCTCCAGGCGGTGGTTTCCGAGACGCTCCGGCTCTACCCCATCGTGTTCGAGAACGCCCGCTTCAACCGCGTGGCCACCACGTTGCCCCGCGGCGGTGGGGACGGGCTGCAGCCTGCGTACGTGCCCAAGGGCTCCAACGTCACCTACTCGGCCTACCTCATGCACCGGGACCCCAGGTACTACGGGGCGGACGCCGAGGTGTTTGACCCGTCGCGCTGGCTCGACGACCGCACCAAGAGGCTCGGGTGGGCGTATCTTCCGTTTAACGGCGGGCCCCGGGTGTGTCTAGGCCAGCAGTTTGCCCTTACTCAGATAGCGTACGTAGTAGTGCGGTTGCTCCAAGAGTTTCCCACGCTCCAGGACGCCAGCGACGGCGTGTACCCCCCGCTCAAGACGCTTCTACTTACCATGAGCCTCAAGCACGGGTGTGTCGTCCGGGTTTAGTCGGTGGCTCCCATATACCCGGTTGTGCATGTAACCAAATACGGTAGTCTAACTACGAGGTAGCTACAGGAATGTAGCCATTAACTACGAGTAGTTACAGGAATGTAGCCACTAACTACGAGTAGTTGCAGGAATGAAACCTTAATCGGTTACATAAGCTACATTCCTGGATATTGTCAAACTGTAAAATAGAGTCTCCCGACTATTGACTATTGATCTCCATTTAATTCCATACCGCATTTCGTACCCTTTGACCTGAGTAAAAAATCCACAGGGTTAAGATCCACCACGGCTAAGAATGACAAGAAAACCTCCAACGGTGCCTTTAACCCCTTGACTCCTGACCCGAAGTCGGGTCGCAACATTCGGTTAGTCGGTGGTCGGTGAGTCGGAAGTCGGTGAGTCGTAGTCTATGCACACCATTATCACATGTAAGCGACCAAGCCTTCCAATATGCCGTTGGTGCCCGAGAAGTCAGAGCTCTACAGCTACAGAACCGTCACGGTGGCCGCAGCGGGCGACAGAGAGGCTGGGCTGGTGGCCTGCGAGGGCGACACGCTCGAGATCTGCTACCGCAAGTACACCGCGGCCACCCAGCCGGCCCAGCCCGTCAACCTCGTCTTTCTCCACGGGAATGGCATGAACAAGGGCATCTGGCACGCCATGATCGATGTCCTCTACGCTAGAGGGCACGTGGCTACGGTGCTCGCCTTCGATCTGGTCAACCACGGCGAGCTGGCGGTGGCTAACGAGGGAAAACTCGGGAAGAACTTCCTCTGGCGAGATGGCTCACGCGATGTGGTGGAAGCCACCCACAACGAGCACCTCGAGGGCCCCATCGTCATCGTGGGCCACTGCATGGGCGGTTGCATGGCGTTGTCGTGTCTAGAACTCGCCCCCGCGTTGTTCGCGGCCGGGGTCGTGGTTAATCCGATTGCTATTTCTGACGAGGCGTTCCGAAAACGGATGCCCCAAGTTCTCCCGAAGTGGCTTGAGCGGGGTTACCTAGAAGACGGGGTGCGCGTCTCGGGCGCTTGGCAACACGACGTGGCTGCATGGTTTGCCACGAAATCGTTCTATACCCGGTTGCATCCGGAATATCGCCACAATCTCGTTTGTGACGAGGTGACACGGTACCAGCCCGGGACCGCGTACGAGTACGTGCGGTTCAACACCTCCGCCGAGGCCCAGATTGCTAACTACGTCGGGGCGCCCAGGTGCTGCGAGGTGGCCATGCAGTTCTACCCCAATATCCGAGCCCCGGTGTACCATTGTTGGGGGACCAAGGACACTACCCCGCGTTCCAGAGCGGAAAATCTTCGTGCGTTACTTCCGATAAAACGAGCGGTGGACATGGAGGACTGCTTCCACTTGGTCAACGGGGAGCGGCCCGAGGTGGTCATTGGCATCGTCGCCGATGTGATCGGCGATGTGGTGTCGTCGTCTCCGTCGTCGAAACTTTAAATAGCCCGTAAATTTTAATGTTACGTCGGGGTGTCCTGGTGCGGCAATAGTTTATCCAGCCGTGCACACAAACACAATAGAATTTTTTCCGAAATCTGTACAAGCACGCCTCTGATAGGGGGCTGCGAGCCTGGCACGGCGTATTGTTTTATCCGTGACAGCAACCAACAATGGGTTTACGGGATCAATGAATCAGATCTGGGGCACTCGAGATGCGAAAACCCGCCGGAACAATCACGTTATATATGGATGTTCCGGCAGGACCCCTGTCTGCGCATTTGTGCTCGTCGTACCATCAGACCACGATATTTTCTCCATATTTTCCGACACTTTTTTCCGCATGCACGGCGTGGAACCCCACATTTGGCGTTCCCGAATATTTTGTACCACCTTTGACCAGCTTTTTGAGGTATAAAAACCCCCGGAAAAAGCTGGGGGCTATTCATCACTATCATGGGGTTTCTTGAACGGTTTTTCAACGCTAAGGACCGCGGCGAGGGTCTGGCGTTCATGGGCATTGTCGTCGGGCTCATGGCCGCATTTGGCGGTATTTTGTTTGGTTACGACACGGGCACGATCTCGGGGATCATGGCCATGGACTACGTGCTCAAGCGGTTCCCCAACGACACGATGAAGCCCTACTACCAGAACGGGCAGTTGATGCCGGGTGAGTTCACCCTGGACGAGCTGTCGCTCATTGTCTCTATTCTCTCGGTGGGTACCTTCTGTGGTGCGCTCTTGGCTCCCATCCCCTCGGACTGGATCGGTCGTCGCTGGACGTTGATTATCCTGGCCTTTGTTGTATTTAACGTGGGGGTGATTATGCAGACCGCAGCCACCGCTATTCCGTTGATGTGCGTTGGTCGTGTGTTTGCTGGTCTTGGTGTTGGTCTTATCTCGTCGGTGATTCCGTTGTACCAGGCTGAGACTGCTCCCAAGTGGTTGCGTGGTGCGCTTATCTCGTGCTACCAATGGGCCATCACCGTGGGGTTGTTCCTTGCGTCTGTGGTCAACCAGTGCACCAAGGACCGTAACGACTCTGGCTCGTACCGGATCCCCATCGCCGTCCAGTTTGCCTGGTCGATCATCTTGACCATCGGGATGCTCTTGCTCCCCGAGACTCCTCGGTTCTGGGTGGCCAGAAACCAGCCCGAGAAGGCCAAGAACTCGTTGGCGAGACTTCGTCGGTTGCCCGAGGACCACCCTGAGATCGTCAAGGAGTACCAGGAAATCCAGCTGAACCACGAGTACGAGTTGTCTTTCGGTAAGGGGACCTGGGCTGAGGTGTTCCGCAACCACAACCGCCAGTGGAAGCGGTTGGCGATGGGTGTACTCACTCAGGCGTTCCAGCAGTTGACCGGTATCAACTTCATTTTCTACTACGGTACCACCGCCTTCAAGTCGGCCGGTATCTCCAACCCCTTCACCATCACCTTGGCCACAAACATCACCAACGTGGGTGCCACCCTCCCTGGTATCGCTCTTATTGAGTGGGTGGGCCGGAGAAAGCTCTTGCTTGGTGGCTCCGTCGGTATGGCCGTGTCCCAGCTTATCATTGCTATTGTGGGTACTGCTGACCCCAACGGGACCGCTGCCAACAAGGTGCTTGTTGGTTTCTCGTGTATCTTTGTGGCCTTCTTTGCTGCCACCTGGGGTACCACCGCGTGGGTTGTGTGCTCCGAGGCCTTTGCCTTGAAGGTGCGTCAGAAGTCGCTTGCCATCACCACCGCTTCCAACTGGTTGCTCAACTTTGTCATTGCATTCGTCACCCCCTACCTCGTCAACCCGGGTAAGGGCAACGCCAACCTCGGGCCCAAGGTGTTCTACATCTGGGGTGGGTGCAACGTCATTGCCATCTTCTTCACCTGGTTCATGGTTTACGAGACTAAGGGCTTGACTCTCGAGGAGTGCGACGAGTGCTGGTCCACCGTCCCGCACGCCTGGCAGTCGGCCAAGTTTGTTCCCCAGGGTACCTACACCCGCCAGCCGCTGGTTTCCACCGAGGAGTTGGAGAAGGACCCTGTGGTCATGGTGGAAGAACGCTCTGTGTAATTGTTCTCGTAAAATAATAATAAAAAATCTGGATCGAGTTCTAAACCCGAAACGAGCCACCCGCTGGTTCTGTAGGCTTATCCGACCTATCACAGACACTGTGCTTCAAATGTGGGGTTTGGTTGCCCCGCATCCGATGGCTGCAAATTCTCGAGCTACGGCTACCGCACCCGACATACGTCGAACATACGTTAGCGACATCTCTAGAAGCAGACAGATCCAGATCGGACCATGGAAAAAATCTCGGGAAATCTGGGTTCGGCACGAGCTGCTGCAAATTGTCCGACATGGTGCGGATTAACTGTGGGGTCTGTATATGTGGGGGAATATTGTCACGTGGGCTAACTATGTGAAGTTGACGCTTGTAGCAATCGCACTCAAGCAAAGTATATTAGGAATTTAAAATTTCTTAATATTCACTTCCGTCCTTGGTGTATGCTGGGAGAGGCTCAGGGATCTTCTGGCTCTCGTAGGCGGGTGGTGGGCGCATTATGGGCCGGGGCCATTCTGGTTGCATGGGCTGGGGTGGTGCCACAGGCCGAGCTGGTGGCATGTTGATTTCTCGGATCGTTTGCTTTGCTTTGTGACGGTGGCTCATGAAGCTGTAGATAGCTGCGGCTATGAAGCCAAACAATACAATTGGCACCCAGATAAACCAGTAACCTGACGAGGTGCTGCGAGCGTGTAGACTGGGCATAATCGTCCCTATGCGGCTGGTTGTAACTTTATAGTGGCCCATATGTAATCATAGCCTCAAAACTCATATGGATGACATCTTGGCATATCTTGGCACAGAAGCTAGAGAAGATTTGATCGAGTGTGTATAGCCTCCAGGGTTTCGTCATTAATGGTCTACTAACGACGAGTTTAATGGAGGAAGAGGTAGGTTGATGGCGTGTTGTTGGTTGGCCATGTGGAGTAATGCCAAGGTTTGAGGCTTCTGGGCAGGGGTTCAATTGGATGATTGGCCACACTCGGTCTATCTGGAATATAGGGTTGTATGACGATACCCTGCATAGCCTCGTATCTCTATGCACGAAAACGTGACAAGGGCAACTAAACTGGTTCATACGAGCCAGTGGACACCAATTATCGCGTAGCAAATACAAGTTAGTGTTATGTTTCTTCGGTTGCATCATTCCTACAGCGGGGATGATATGTCCGGTCCGGTTTCTTTAAATTGTGCCATGCCAATAAAATTCTTCAGCTTTCAACACTCAATGAATCAGAAAACTTTACGTTATCAGACTCTTCAATTTGTCTCTGTTCAATTTCTCGCTAATTATCGTCGTCTACACCTAATGGACGATGCACTTTCTTGACAGCACTAAAAATGACACACCATCGCAAACATCACATGAGATTTTCCCCGATTGATTTTACCTATTATCTCTGCGCGTTTCCAAATGTGGGGTTTTTTCACCCCACAATCGGTGGGTGCAAATTCTACAACAATAGCCACCTACCAAAATACGAAAGCGACATTCACCCAAAACAGACACCGCTCAGATCGAACCATGGAAAAATTCTCGGGAAATCCAGGCTCGGCACAATGTACACGGAATGGCGTGAATGTCTGACAAGTGGGGTGTTTATTTTCTGGCCCGGAAAAACTAGTGAGCTTGTCTGGGTGACTACAATTGTGGGGGAAGATGGCCCTATAGAGAGGCGGCAAAGGTAAGCAGAAATTTTACTTTTATTTGACAGTGCGTGGTTTTTAACTTAGGTCTATCAAGAATCGAAAATCGCAATATGTTCGAAACTTGCAACATGTTCGAAATTGGGTCACCTAAGAGGCTCATTGAATCAATAAATCGTCGAACCAGCTTTGTAGAGGGCTCACGTTGCAGAATTTGTGTGGTTGGCTCATCTGGCCCTCCGAGAATGGGTCACGTTGAGGAGACGCCCTGACTGAATTTGACAGCCTAGTACCTCGAGTACGCTGGCGCAGGCTCCGAAATCTTCTGGTTCGGGAAAACGTGTTGCACCTCGACTACCGGCGGCATGGGCAGCATTGGAGGCATTGGTTGCACCGGTGGGACCTGGACCACGTTCACGGTTCTCCGTCGTCGCTTCAAGTACTCCCAGAGCACCCCAAGCACGATGAACACCCCAATGAGGGCAAGCCAGGCAAACCAGTAGGCGGGAAACGTGTTGCGGTATGTGTCGCGAGCGTGCAAAGAAGGCATCGGTAAAGATTGTGCTGGTAATCCAGGCTATTTAAGGACCTCGTATCAGGTCATGACCACGTTACTTCACCGAAAACGAGGTAAACGATAAGACGACAAATCAGTGACCGGAAGGCAAACGAGACTGAAGGTGTGAAAGAGTGAGGGCGTAAACGCATCTATCCACAGTTTGCTCTTCGTTATACGCAAAGTCTTTTGCTTCTCTTGGTTTCGAACCGTTGTTTCTCGATTATTCAGCAGACTCGTATTTCCCTAAAGGACTACACGGAGACACAAAACAACGCAGGGGCTTAGGCTGAGATATCGGGAGTAGTGCACAATGGTTGGTAGGCTATTGGCTCGATTGAAGCGTGGTTTGGCCAGACAGTAACGAAAATGTCCAAATGACTACCAAAAGCAGGACACAAACCCACAAACTAGCATGGCATACGCTGGTGTGGTAGGTTCGTCTTGCGGAAACCTACAGATTTCCAGTGACTCCTGTGCGTTTTCTCTGATCCGTTGTCTAACTTTTTGACGTGATCAGCCGTGTGTCTATTCATCTCTATATCCCACCATTCCACTCTGCTCCTATTCTACTCTGCTCCTATTCTACTCTGCTCTCATTCTACTCTGCTCTCATTCCACTCTCCTTCCATTTTACTCCCTTTCCATCTACTCTCCTCATTCTACTCTGCTTCCACCAACGTGGCATCGGAATCCATCACCCCACGCCCAAAGTAATCGCTCACCACCTTGAACTTGTCGTCCGCCTGGGCCAACGAGCTGTCAAACACCTCGATCTCGTCCCGACTGTCAAAGTTGCGCGGCTCGTCCACCACCTGGAAGCACTTGGGACAGTGGCTTTCGTCCAGCACCCGCCCCCCGTTCACCACCGCCAGCGTGGCCACAAGGTTGTTCGAAAGACACTTTTGGTGGTACGAGTGCTTGCACTTGAAGTGGACCACGGGGAACTCGAGCCGCTGGTTGCACTCGCTGCACTTGGTGTTCTGGATGACGAACGGTTTCTTGGTGAGCTCGGTGAGCTTGAGCGAGTTGGCCAGCAGCTCCTGCTCGTAGTTCTCGATGAGCTTTGAGTTCGTGGTGATCTCGCGCTGCTGCTGCTCCAAGTGGTCGATCAAGAGGTCCTTCACGAGCCCGAGCGGGACAAACTCCTGCCCGTTCTCGGTGAGGCATTTGAGCACCTCGAGGGGCGTCATGATTCGCTCCAGGATCACCCGCTCCAAAAGCTTCTTCACGTCGTTCTTCTCGAGCTGCTCAAAGTTGTCCCGCAGCGCCACCACCGTGGTGATCATCGCCCGGTAGAGCTCGGGGTCCTTGCTCTCAGTGGCGATCTTGTAGCACCCCGAAACGTCGCCGTTGGCGCGGAACTGGGCAAAGAGACTGCTCTGGTAGCCCAGCTCCTTCGCACGGATCTCGCCGGGCGAGAAGTCGTAGATGTGGGACACGAGCAAGAGACTGGCGTCGTCAAACACCGGGCCGTTCTGCTCGACGAGCTGCTTCGCCTTGTCGTTCCACTCGGCGTCCTCCTGCCCGAGCTTCAAGTACATCTCGAGGAGCGTGGTCAAGAGCTCGCGCTGGTCGGCCTGGTTGCCCTGGTACTTCTCCAACAGCGCCAAACACGCCTCTAGGAAAATGATGAACTCGTGCGGGTGGTTGAGGAACGACGTGAAGATGACGTGGGGCCTCGGGGGAAGATACGTGGGCTCCTTCGGTGCCTCGGGCTCCGGCTCGTCCAGCGACCCCTTGAGGTACTTCAAGAGGCCCTGGTAGCTGGTGAGCCCGGGCCCTTCCTTGCGCTCTTCCTCCTGCGGCGGCGGGCCCTCGGTCTCGGGGCTGTACCGGCCCGTGAACACCTCGATGAGAAGCCGGGTGGTGTCGATGGGGTGGTAGTCCAAGAGCGTCTTGGTGTAGTCGATCAAAATGAGCAAGAGATCGTCCACGGGGAGCAGCTTGATGTAGGCAAGCGCGGTTTTCGGCTGCTTGAGGTCCTTCAACTGGATCTCCACGATCTGCTGCGGCTGCCCGAGCTTGCGGAGCAACGCAATCACCGCCTCGTAGTAGCCGCACTCCTTGAAGAGGTTGATGATCAACGAGTAGTCGAGGTTCTGGAGCGACGGCATCGCCACGTCGACCCCCTCGATGAACTCCTCGATCCGGGGAAGCTCCTTGAGCTTGCAGTAGCAGCACAAGAGAAGAGTGATGTGGTCGTTCTGCGCCAACCCGTCGCGGTAGAGCGCCGCCAAGAACAGCGTCAAGTTGGCGATGTTGCCCGTGTCGTTGAACCGGATGATTATCAGCATGACAAAGTCGTCAAACGCATCGGAGTTGGCGTCCTTGAAAAGGTCCAACAGGTCTATGGCCACCGCGATGGCCTCGTCGTAGAGCCGCTCGTCGTAGAGGTGGTCGATGTGGAGCTTCTGGATCCGCAAAAGCTGCTCCAGCGACAACTGCGCCTGCTTGGCGAGGCTGTAGGCCACCGCGTAGAGCTGCCGCTGCACCACGAGCTCCACCTGCTGGTTGATGGGCTTCTGGTGGACCCGGTAGAGCACCCCGTCGTTGCAGAGCAAAAACACCAGCGACTCGGCCACAAACGCCTCGCGGAGCATGGCGTGCGGGATCAACAAGTTGAACGCCACGTGGTTGTTGGCCAAGTCGAGAATGAGCACCCGCAGCACGAGCTTGTTGTTGTTCTCCTCGGACAGGCAGAGCAAAATGTGCGAGTTGGGAAGCGCCAACACCCGGTTTTTGTGCCCGTCAAACGCAATGGTCCGGCCCTTTCTCCGCACGTTGTAGAACTTGATCGCCAGCGACGTGGCACACACGAGCTCGCGCCCGAACACGTCCAGGCAGTGGAGGTCCACGCCCGCCAGCAGGAGCACCCGCTCGGGCTGCCCGCGCGCGGTGGCCACCGTGACCACCCTGCTGGTGGTGCAGATGTACAACAACGAGTCCAGCTGGGGCACAAACCGCACCCCCGTCACGGGGGAGGTGGACTCGTACACCACGCGCTGTTTCAGCCCGCGGTCGCGCACGATGTCGCCGCGCACGAGCACCACCTTGCCGTTGGCGTACCCCACGGCCAAGCACGACAACTGGGGCGTGTAGGCAAAGCACAGCACCGGGAACAGGTTGTCGCCGTTGGTTACGAGCACCTGGCTCTGGTACTTGTAGCGCAAGTCGTCTTCGTCGCGGGCGAGCACTGCCATTTTGTCCAAGTCCCAGAGCTTGACGCACAGGGGGGACCCTTGGTGTTCTGCGAGGGTGACCACGAGGCTCAGATCGGGCACCACGCCGATGAAGGTGATGCGGTAGTGTAGGTCGTAGGCAATGAACTGGGCTCGAAGTGTGAAATCGGCCATCAGCACGAGCTTGACGTAGGCGTTGTGGTCGGCTACGAGGAGGGTGTCCCCCAGGGCGTTGATTGCCAGCACCAGGGCGTCGGAAAAGAGCAGCAGCTCGGTCTCCAGCAGGTTGGGGTCGCGGATGGGAGTGAAGTCATAGAGCTGGAACTGGCGCCAGGACGCGGGCAGGGTCATGGGGGGATGGAAGGGTGGGTGGAGGCTGGTGGTATAAGACGGTGGTGCGTTCGGTTGTGTGCAGGAGATAACGAGGGTGGGGGAACGGTGGTGGGGAGGATGTAGTGGGAGGCGGAGAGAGGGAACGAGGTGCAATTGAGTAGGTGACTGCTGTTTGGGGGGGTTGGAGGGGTTGGAAGACTATGTGGATGCTGGTCGTGGGTTTGTTTTGGCCCTGGGTGTGGGGAATTGGGCCAGGTATGGATGTGTGGTGCTGTGTGCAGGAGACTTGAGAGTGGAAGGAAGGATGGTAACAGCTGAGTGTTAATGGTGTGCGGGCGTGTGTATGAGTGTGGGTATATGTATGAGCGTGGGCGTGTGTATGATAATGCGTGTGAGTTTGGCCTAGTTGGGTGTGTTTGTTGTCATTCAATTCATGGCGATTGTATGTCCAGAACGAGTGCATTGACCGAGGAAGTACCAGAAGTGTATTCACCAAGAATCCACCCTACTTCACACCGAGTTACTGAAGAGAAGTTTCATTTTGCAGGGCTTGTTGCAGAGCTATGTGTAGTGCCATTGCCTCCTCTTGGTATTGGGAAGTGGTCCACCGGTGACGCGAATTCTTGCACGACTCCTATCCACCACGGTAGCTCTTCTTCCCAATAATAAGCTTTTGAAGAGATTTGCGCTCCCTTCCCGGGTAGAGTTCCTTCAGGGGCCCATGCAACTGCACAACGGTTAAGCGCATCGCGTCCATACCTCACTAAAACCGAAAATCACCCGTACGCGTCAAGTCACCCCTGCATTAGCGAAGAATGGGCTGTTCAATAGCCAGGAAGCTGTGAAAAAGGAGTATTCTCTGGTAAATCGGTCTATATATTGTGGCGCCATCGTATTACCGATTCATCACAGGGGCTACTCGTTACTTTTGATGATCTGTGGTGGCAGTTCGCGAAACCTTAACTTGCATGGTGGTATAGTGCATCACATAGGTTGAGTCACAATGGCCATCTCGAGATTGTGATCCCATTGAATCGTCGGTACTTTGATTCCATAAGCTGGTCTACGGTTCTAGGATACCCGCTGGTACGTACAATCCCTCCGTTTAATCTCCCGTTACAATAACAAAGCTCCGAGCCGTCCACTTACGACGTGGGGATAAACTTCCAATCACATTCCAGCGACGCGTTCTCCCCTGATTGGAACCATCCCATCCAATGCAGCACGTGTAGTACGACATAGTTGGCGTCTAGACCGCGAAGTTTAATTAGTGTTGTCTTGGCTTCACCTGCCTTACTAGGGGCCTCGATGTGAAGCGCTAAATTCGGGTATGATTGAACCTAAAATGTCACCACCCCTTACTCTTGAGGTATAAATACCCACGATACACTGAGCTTGGGGCAGTATGAACCTTTTGATAATTTTCACTTACCTCTGGTTGTGCCTTGCGCTACTGGAGGTGCAAGAAATCCAAAACTTTGGCAATATTCGAATTGGTGATGGGGGTAAAGCGTTTGCGGGACTTGGTATCTTCGAGCCCATTACAGTCCAATACAACCTGGACACTGGTGGGGCCATAAATTTTCAAGTTCATCATTACAATGACGAACACAGGCTTAATTATGGTCCAGTTGACGTGCTGGTGGGGCTGGCTAATGGAGAGCCTCTCCATGTCGACGTAAAGCTGGATGGGTATGGGTTTACCGTGAGTGGTAGTGACGAGTTCCACGTGCGAGTTTTCTACGACGGAGAAGTGCTTGGTGACAATCCTCGGGTTATTCCAGGACCCTTGGAGGTTGTTAGTGAGGGCGAATACCGAAAGCGCATTGGATTCGTAGACACCGGGCCTTACCCGGTCACCGGAACGCTCAAGAAGCCAACGGCCATCCCTACTCCGTCGACCACCACTCTGTCTTCTACTAGGACTCCTATCTCGTTCTCCACTCCCCCTCAGGTAACCCCGACACTTGAAGGCCCGCTTACCTTGGGTTATAGTGATGGGACGTTTTCCTTCGCAGACGCTACTGTCGTGGTGGGTAACGACCCTGAAATAACTCAAGACGGCGCCACGGTGTCGATTCGAGGAGCGAATGAGATTCTTGTGGTCTCTGGTGACAGTGTCACCACCCTGCCCGATTGCTCCTCGTTCACTGTCGCTGGAGAGGCTGTATCCATGATCAAGTTGACCCGCTACCAGCAACCCTACGTGGTGTCGGGATCAGTTGTGGTGCCCGTTCGCCTACCCTCCTGCCATCTGCCCTCTAGTTCCAGCTCGCAGACCTCTGCTCTGATTGCGGTGGCCTCTGAGCTCTCCCTGATACCCTCTGCACCAGAATCCATATCAGCATCAGCCAGCCACCAACTGGAGTGGCCACTTGACGACTTGGAGACCGAGGTTTACTATTTGGATCCAGTTATGTGTGAACGGCCCTCTTCGCTGTCTCTGGAGACCAGTTCTTCGGCTTCTAGCTCCATTCTGTCTGAAGATCAAACATCAGAGTCGACGAGCTCTACCAGTGTATCCGACGTCTCATCCAGTTCTGAGCGGCCATCAACATTGACTTCCAGAACGACAAGAGATGATGAGAAAACGTCCACCTCAACTTGGAAGCTAGATACACCGACTGGCGGGATCGACATTCCTATCCCTATTGTGGGTGGTGTTATAGCCGGGCTTGTGCCCATACCAGTGCTTATTTGTCCCCCGTTTTGTCCCTTCCCGGACCCTGACGATGACGATAAGACTATCACTCCAACTGAAGCTACGACGGTAGGTCCCGACGGTGAGACTTTCACTATTGTGTATGTGCCTACGAGCTCGACGGACAATGAAGAAGACGGAAGAAGTGATGACGACGCAGTCCCAACACACAATGGCTTAGGTGGCCAAAGCGACGAATTTCTGCAATCTGAGGTAGTGACGGGTGGCGTAACGTCTGACGAAACGTTTGAAGATCATACCACTAGCTTCAATGACCCTGGCAATGGAGACTCGGAAACGAGTAATTTCTGGGGTCCAAGTGGTAGTGACGATACGAATGACATTTCCACTAGAGGCAGTTCCTCTACTCTCAACTATATTCATGGGACGGGGTATGATTCCCCCGCCTCAACTGTTGCAGGGGCCCTCGTTTCCGAATCTTTCGCTAGCTCGGCCTTTGGTGAACTGAGTTCTGCTTCCAGTTTGGAATATTCTCTTGAAACTGGGGCACACTCCTATGAGGAGCCCAAATCCGCCGCAAACTGGACGTGGGGTTACGAAGCAAACTTTGATAAGATGTTGGAAGGAAGACTGAGAGTCATATCGGATTTGTCAAGCTTTGGAAAGGAAGATGTCAAACTTTCCAAGCGCGTTCCACGACGAGTAGAATATATTCATCCCGTTTCTAACCCGATGGGTTACTGTGGTGGTGTGCGCGAATGCGAGAACGCTCTTGCTCAATACACCGATCTCAACCACCTCTTTTTCACGAATTTGGAAAATCAACAATTGCCTGTATTCATTGTCAACCAGAATGGCCAGAATCCGGGCAACGCTTGCAATACTCTTCGTTATCTTGCACGAATAGCATCTCCGTCTACAGAAAATCCTACCGCTGTTGGACGAGGTTGGGCCATAAGCCATCTGGGTATTATTGGTACGTTCACAGCTTCCCGACCATGGGAAGTGATTGATCGAAGTGAAGTTTACGTGTCACTTTGCAGCTCTATATTTTCTCCAGCACAAGGTGACTACTTGACGGGATGGCATGTGGACGAGTTTCCCTTCAACTCCATCAATTCGGAGGAACACATTGACAATACTGCCTTGCTTTGTGTTGAGGGGCGTGAGAATACATCAGAAGGTTCGCAATTCAAAAACTTCATAGCGGCTTGCGGCAGATATAAGAGGTATGTTCCTAGCGAGCGGGGTCCGCGAAACCGGCTCGCGATGGACTACACAAATCAAAAAGACACCGAGTTTGTTCTTTTAGTCAACGCCAACGGTCTTGATTGTTCCAATTTTGATGTTGGTGATAAATATCCAGATCATTAAAAAGCCATGTATACTCAAATAATGTTTCCATCTTTCAATAATGATTCCCTTTGTTAATCATTGAAAAGCAATGTATAATCAAATATATGTTTCCTTCCGTCTGATTTCTTTAATGATTCCCTTCGTTTTCTTTTGCAGCCACCGTTGTGAGCCCCTCCGCCTGCGATGATTTCACGCCGCACACGCTCACCCTCCGTATGACGACCCACCAGGAGATCAGCGCCCTCTTGGGCCTGTTTGACGAATCCCTCGCCTTCTGGACCCAGCAGGCACCCCAGTTTGCCGATATCCTGCCGGCAAAAGTGGCCCACCCGCTCGAAGAGCTCACAAAGTTGGCCAAGTTGGTCAAGGCCCACACCACCAAGGTGGGGATCGTCTACAAGCGCGAGAACATCAAGAACACCGACTACAAGGCTCAGTTCTCCACCACAGAGCAGCTCATGGGGGCTGCCCAGGCGCTGGTGACGGTGTTGGCGCAATTGAAGGGGCTGGATGTGCCCCAGTTCTACTCCGAAGAGATGTTCTACCTCTGGACCCGGTGCTACCTGGGCCTCAAGCAGTTGGTGGGTGAGTGCAGGGCGATCGTCGATGGCGAGGACGCAGACTCCGAGTCCGATGCCCGCTTGGTGTCCGTTGGCGTGGTGTGGGAGCTCTGCGACTCGGTGACCACGTTACTAAAGGGGGGACCCTTGGTGTTGCTCACCGAGAAAATTTCCGAGTCGCTTGGCCAGCTCGACGACGGGTACGAGGACTTCAAGGAGTGGGCGGAGAACCCCGAGACCGTGGACTTTGACGACATGTTTGACGACTTTGACGGCTCCGACAGCGAGCCGGAAAAACCCCCCGTGGAGGAGCTAGATCTGGCCAAGAAGGACGAGCTTCGGGTTTACGCGCAGCGGTGGACCAAGAAGATCGACTGGATCCGTATTTTGGTGGGGCTGTTCAAGAAACTGGTGCCGAAGGTGACCAAACCGAAGGATTTGGACGAGATCTACGGGCTCCAGACCCAGCTTGTGCGCACAGTGGACCGGTTTATCACGGACTTGATGCTTGAGCAGTCGCTTGACGACGAGCTCAAGGAGCACACGAAGCTGCTTGAGAGCGGGGCCACGAAGTTGGCGCGGTTGGGCCAGCTGATCCACAATGAGAAGAAGGCCAAGTGGTACACGGCGTGGTTGGCCAAGTTTAACGAGGAGAAATAGAGGTAATGATAGAAGTCTGGGCGTTAGGCGGTTCCAGCGGACGTGTATAATAAATGACGACTAAGTAAATGACAACTAGGGAGCTTGACTGCAAAGTAAACGACAAACTACAAATAGGAAATTCAAATTCTTCACGATTGTGCTTCATTAAATAGGTTGAAAATCATATCGTATTTTCTAAAAGTAACAGAAGGATAAATTAATTGGTGGGCTTGTGCCACTCACTACGTACTCTATTTCCGTATCAAGCGAATATTCTCTCTCAACTTTCCTTCAAATTCCAACGGGCTTGTTGACTTCTTCACTTCATCAACGCACTGCTCTTTGTCGAGATCCATCTGAGCCACCAACAACTCCAGCTCCTGGTTCTGGAACATATACTCGTATGCGGCCGCGTCATCTTCAAGGCTGGGACTAGAGGAGTGGTAAAGCTTGATGATAGCCCAATTCGCGCTTTCCACAAACAGAGGATAGGTCTCCGCCGTCAATTCAAACACAGGACTTTTCGTGGTCACAAAATTAGTCAAGGATCGGATGTTCTCCGGGCCGTCGTACACCAAAGGCTTACGGAGACCGGTCTCTTCCCGAATCTCTCCATTGGCAGGATACATTATCAACCACAGGTTGTCAAACGACCAGGGAAACTGCTCATCGATCTCATTGCTGGAAATGTTTACACGTCCCACAATCACATTAGAGTCTCCAGCAAAATGTTTCGCCAACAGATTTAATTGAGGAAATTTTTCTACCTGCCATCCATAAAACCAGATAATAGCATCCTTGGACGTATCTGCTAAGACTTCCTTGATGTTGAGTTCATTTAGCTCTGTTAAACCTTCACGTTCACATAATGGCCACTTCTCGGGTTGCGTAAATGGTTTGAGCTTCCCCATATTGTAATCTTCAACGAAATCAGCGATTGCTTCCGGCAGGGGGTTGCTTGAGGACAATAAGGGGTCAAGAACGTAGGATTGCAGGTCCTTGATGACAAACACTGACTTGTTGCAGTGCCTCAAGTATTTCGTTTCGTCAACTTTTTCAAGAGCGGAAATTGTATCGTAACCAAACGCCAACTGCGGGTACTTGCTCGCTAGTTTCTCAAATTCCTTCCTCAACGGTTCAATCTCGTCCTTCTCCTGGTAGAAGTAAAAAGCTTGGATTTGCCCAGGTGGCGGGGTTTTGGCCTTGGACCTTGAGAAATCGTAGACGAGGGGCACTCTCTCGTTTCGAAGAAACTCGTCAAAAGCGGAACGCTCCATATTCCCCGAGTACACACGTACATCGCTGTACAGTTCTGGATATACCACCATCCACATGGTGTTGTCGCCAACGACGGTGTGGTATCTCTCAGCGAACACCACATTAAGACTGCTATCTAGCTGGACAAAATGAAAGTCGTGTCTGTACGCGTAGGCCAACTCTGAAAATACGGGAGACTCCAGGGAGTTGAATTGGACCACAAGAGGCATGTTTGCTCTCTGGGTCGCCTTTGAGCAGGGCAACAGCGAATCACACACCGCGTTCCACTCGCTCTCGTCCTTCACAATACTCAAATTGTCAAACGATTGCAATATAAACTGCATCAATTTCAAATCTGACAGATTCTCCACTATCTCTCCCTTGTTGTAAAGTTTAGTGCCAGCCCACTTGTTTTCTTCGTTGTAATTGACTCGAATAAAGTGTATCTCGGGATGAGACTCACGTAAGATCGTGGCAGCTTCAGCAAAGGAAAATTCAGAAAAAGACGAATGTTTATCAACAACCACTTTGTCGTGCGTAGCAAGAAACTCACTCAACGAGGTAGCGGCCACGTCTGGAACCCACGGACAAGGTTTTCCCCCCATATCAACGAAAGTTTTGAAATCGGGCAAATATTCAGAATACGGGTACTTGATGACTTCTCGAGTTGCATTAAAGTCCCCCGCAGGATAATAGTATAACCCTCTAGTGGCGTCAACAGTATTCAAGACGAGGTCCAACTCCGCAATAACCACGTCCGGCTTAGAAGCGCAGTATTTTGCCAACCACTCCCACTCACGCATGGAACGAGTCTTACATTCTTCAAGGGAATCCTTGTGATAGCGAATGAAAAAGCTTTTGGACGTATCCTTCAATGTTTCGTCGAGGTTATACGCCACTAGTTTTAAAGGGACCGATTTTTCTTTGGGTACCGGCTCCGATCGAACGCTTGGCTTAAGTTTTCCGGCGTTGTAGTCTTCAAAAAATTGCTTAATTGCCTCTTCAGACGGGTTATACACTCCGTACGTTGGTCCATCTCTCTCCTCTAGGACAAAATAAGGGGCTTTTTGAGGATCCACATCAAGACCATGTTCTCGTTCACTCGTATTCACGTCCACAGTAACAAAAGTTTTCCAAACTCTCCCTTCAGCTCTACCCAATGTCTCTTCAGCTTTTTTCAATGTCTCGAGCGTCGGCAACACCTTCGCGAGGTCTTTCGGATCCTTATAGAAGTAGAGGGCCAAGTGGTCCCGATGCCAATGGTAAGAGTGCCTAAACTGGGCAATTGAATCTTCAGTGCTTCCTGCATCGCTCCCAGGGTGGACGTCCAATACTTTCTCAACGATATCGGTGTTGTCGTCGTTGAAAAATAGACACTCTCCTTCCGGGCCGTACGAATGGTAGGGATAAGGAATGTTCTTAGCCTGGAAGTGCCATTCTAAATCTGGGTAATCCTCTACGTTCAAAGCATAAAACTTGATATCAGGACGGGTTTTGCGCAATTGGTCCGCTGCCATCGCGTAGCGATAAAAAAACCGTTTGCAGGTGGGATCACTCATGGCAACAACAGTAGAAACCAGTAAGATTTCTTCATCTTCCACTTCTTCAGCTTCTTCTTCGGTGGTAACCCAACGGATAGCGTCTGTGCCTAGCATGTTGGAAAGATTTTGTGGCATGATTCGGGTATATATACGCGCGATCTCGATTTAAGGTTTACGAGCCAAATACGACTGGTGAAGTATGGCACTACGTGGTACTAGAAGAGTGGGTGAGGGTAGAATTGGTGGTAAGAGATATTTAGATTGTTGATGGAGGTCTTTTTTTTTTGAGTATCAAAGAATCCTGCTGGAGTTTTTCATCCACTTTTGACTACATTCACGTGGAACACTGTATTTCTCAGTGTATAACCTGCGTTTTTGGTGCATGGGACGATTGTGTCCTATCAGCTGACGTTACATTTTTTTGATATTTTCCATTGGTATTCACTTTCAACTTCGTCAATCTTTTCGCCTTGTTCAAAATGGAATGCGTCATGTCGAGATCGATCTGGCCCACCTTCAAATTCTTTCCTCTTTTGTATCGTGTAGTCCACGAGAGCGTCGTTCTCGAGATTTGGCCTTGATGACCGGTAAAGTTTGATCAAGCTCCACAAGCAGATTTCTGAATGATACGGCTATAGCAGTCAACTCGAATACTGGGCTGCCTGTTGTTACGAAGTTCTCCAAGACGTGAGGTTCATGGAACCGTCGGGGTGGGTATGAGAAGGACGGATGAAACGTGTGTGTGAGATTGAGTTGGGAGAACAAGTATTTGGGTATGAAAAGCTTTAGGCAAACTTCATTGATTTTATATTGGTCGCCCCTAATCTGACCATCGCATATTTTGTGTGTAACGACACGTTTACGGTCTCGTCTATATCCATCACGGTGGTTATAGACTCTTCATTCAAGTCGTACTGGAGGGAGTTTCTGTAAAGTTCGCTACTGTGGTGATCGCTACGGTGGTGATTGCTACTTTGGTGACGGGCCATGGATCATCCAGCTCTGACCATGCCTTCACTACAACCCCGCCTTACTTCGTGTTACTTTGACCAGTCCCGTCTAAGTCAACCACCCTTTCTACAATCCACCATCCTAGCTTCATTTCTATCTACTCTTTCTTCATTTCTACTTACTCTTCTTCATTTCTACCACTCTACTTGCTCAACCCCAAATACTTGGCGTGGTGCTTGGCGTGGTCCTCGACAAACGACGAAATGAAAAAGTAGCTGTGGTCGTACCCGTCCACCACGTTCAACGACACCTCAAACCCGGCCTTCTCTGCCGCCAGCTTGAAGTTCTCGGGCTTCAACTGCTTGGGCTCGTTGCAGTAGAACCCGTCCTTGCTCCCCTGGTGGATCAAGATCGCAGGCTTGTCGCCCAGGTACGACGCCACAAGCACCGTGGGGTCGTACTCCTCCCACTTCTTCTTGTCGCTGCCCAAGTAGCTGCCAAAGCACTTCTCTCCCCAGGGACACTGGCTCGGGTTGGCGATGGGAGCAAACGCACTCACCGACTTGTAGTGGCCAGGGTTCTTCAAGAAGCCCGCAAGGGCCCCGTAGCCACCCATGGAGTGGCCCGTGATGGCGATGTTGCCAAAGTCCAACTGGGAAAAGTGCTTCTTGAGCTCCTCCTGGAGCTCCTTGTGCACGTACGAGTACATCCGGTAGTTCTTGGCCCACGGCTGCTCGGTGGCGTCCACGTAGAACCCAGCACCCGTGCCAAAGTCCCACGACTCGTCCTCGCCTTCGATCCCGGCCCCACGGGGGGACGTGTCCGGGAAAATTACCGCGAACCCGTACTTGTTGGCGAAATATTGCAAGAACAGCTTCTCCAGCGCATTGGCAGGGGTACAGGTCAACCCCGAGAGGTAGAGGAGCACCGGGACGGCGGAGGTGGCCGAGCCCGGGACGAACACGTTGACGTCCATCTTGGTGCCGGTTTCCCGGGACTCGTGGGTCAATTTGTGGAGCGTGCCACCGAATTGAGCGATCTCAGCAGTAGTTTCGAAAGTCATGGTGGTGGAGGGGTGGGCTGGATCGTTATGGGTGGTTGCGGCACAGGGCTCGTGGGTGGGCTTGTGGCTGTGGGCTCGTAACCGGGCCGGATTAGGCAGGTGGTTGCAGGAAGGGGTGCCGTCTTGGAGGAAATGGTCAAGGGGGGGGCAGAAAAAGGTGCGATTGGGGTGGTTTTGATATTTGGTGTGCAATTGGGGTGTTATTTGTGGGCGGTTTGGTTCTCTGTGGGTGTTTGCGTTTGTCTCGCTTGTGGCTCCCCTGGCGGCAAAGATAGGGGAAGGTGGAGAAGACAGGTTGTTGGCGTGAGGAGGGCTTAGGTGGCAAGGGATAAGAGTGACGAAGACTCAGGGTGGCTAGGTCTCAGGGTGGCGAGGACTCAAGTGACGAGGACTCAGAGTGACGAGGGCTTTAATCTATTGTTCTACATGGTACAATTAGAGTGGAAAGTTCCTATATTGACCACATTTTACGATCTACCCGTATGAGTGGGCTATGGATTATTGGTGCTGTCGTTGGTTATTAATGGTGTCATAACCCAAAAAATGGGTTTTGTCATAACCCAGAGGTTTCAAACTATCTAGTTGTTAATGGAGCACACTAAATAGCGTGTTGGTTCTGGGGCTGGAATGGAAACAAGAGCACCAGCACTCCCGCCCCAAGAAACATCGCTCCACAAATGTACACCGGCCGCCACGTCTCAAAGTCGGCGTAGATGGCCACCACCGGCAGAATCACCCCCATAATACGGAAGAAGATCAGTGCTAGGCCCACCCCGGTCCCGCGAATCTTCGAGTAGAACACCTCGGGGGTGTAGGCAAAGAGAGCACCAAACATCATGGTGACGAAAAACGTGAAAAGCACCGACCACCCGAGGTAGATCTCGTGGCTACTGGCCGTGGTGGAGCAGTACTGGAACACCCCTAGTGCCAAAAGCAGCCCCACGAGGACCCCCTTGTGTCCCCACCGAAACCGTGCGAGAAGACCTCCCGTGGGAGCACCCGCAATTCCCCCAAGAGCCACGTATAGCGAGTAGACGTAGGTCTTGGTAAGGGTAAGCGGAGGCTTGCTACTTTTGTTCTGGAGGTAGTACGGAATGGGTGGGTTGGTGAGGGTAAACCCCATCCCTACCATCGACCACACCAACAACACCAAGCACGTCAGAAGCGTAAGCTGGGGCAGCACAAAGCACGCGCGAATGTGGTTGCAATTGTACTTGCGGAATCGGGCCACCAACAACGAGTTGGTGGAGTTTTCAGCGGGCAAGTCACACGTCTTCAACGTCACTCGTTGGAGCTCTTCGACGGTCAAATCGTGGCTGGACCCGTTTATTGCAGCCATTTCATCGAGCACAGCTATGGCCCGGTGGTCTTGGCCACGGGCAATGTAGAACGTGGGCGACTCTAAAAGCGGAAAAAGGAGCCTTACAATCCACATCACGAGCGCAATGCCCCCCATGGTGTACAAAAAGTACCGCCAGCCCATGTTGTCCTCGCGGAGACAGTTGTCCTGGTCGCAGACAAAGTGGGGAGCGAGGGCCCACGCCAAGATGTTGGAAAGCACCTGGCCAAACAGCCACCACAGGGCCATGATCGCCATCACCCATCGCTTATTTGTGGGGAGGCTCTCGATGAGAATTGTCGAGTCCACGGGAATATTTCCCCCCACACCAAGCAGCCAACAAGCGGAGAAACTGGCTATCTCCACGTAGTTTCGCAGGGAGCCCGCAGCCACCGTGAACACCCCGGTGAAGAGAAAGGTGAATTTATGAGCCCATTTACGCCCGATAATGTCCAGCGAGAGCGACCAGCAGGCAGCGCCCACGAGAAGCCCCGAACTCATTCCCACCCCGATGTAGGGAATCTTTCGAAGCTTCGTGGGATGGACACCGTTGATCTCAGAGAATCTGGGCATGATGAGGGCAGTCATGATGGGCCAGGCGTTGTCGGAGAACCACGAGAACCCGGTGACTACAAAAAGCCCCCAGTGGTAGCGGCCCCACCCGATCTGGTCAATGGCTCGGGCCACCATTTGCAGTTTGCGAAGATACACCGGGTCGACGTCCCTGTACATCGTGGCCAAGGGTAACAAGTCAATGGGGAGCAATTGCGCCGGTAGCGGTTCCTTGCGTTCCCCGATCATGTGCTTGCTGTTGCGGTAGGGAGCCATGGGTGTGGTAGGAGTGATCAGACTGGTGAAGTGGTGATTTCCCTTTGTCCTCTGGCCCTCGGAAGCGACGGATGTTATGATGGCACTGAAGGTGTGAAGGAGGACAAATGGAGCAGGTGAAGAACGGCTGGGGAATTTGAACGCTAATTATTAGCGTGTTTTTACGTCTACAAATATATTAGTAAACCGGTGGGATGCTGGTTGGTAAATTTTGCGTAATGAGAGCGATATGTAAGCGACATGTTGGGTAAGTGGCACAAAAGGAAGAGTGAAAGGAGAACGCCGTGAACACAATCGCCCGATTTTTGTCCTTAGCATAGATGGCCTTCTTGAATTTTAAAGCATTTTTTTTAGCAGTTTCTTGTTAATTATGCACGATAAAATCCAAATGATGGAATGAAATATCTCCCGTAGCCGAGTTAGCGAGTACGGGAGAGGTACGTTCAATCGCAGGAGAGTTAACACCGTTGGTGGAAAACATTTCAGCAGTAGTGAGCGGTCAGATTGGTTGATTCTTTATTTCCATCGGTTCGTTCTCTCACTTGTGTATTTAATGTTAACACAAAAGAGTCAGAATATAATAGATAAAAGATGTTCTCAAAACGTAGCTTGCTAGTGGTCTGATATAGTTGAAGAGTCCATTGTTAGAGATCCCGTGTTAGGAGATATTCCAAAAGACAGTGTGAATATCGAATTCCCACAATAGAGATGGACACGCGATTCATTATGTCCCAAAAGGGGTAATTCCATCTCCAAAATATAATCAGACCTCTTAAAATATAATCACTACCTTTTCCAGCTCTATTCATAATACATAACTACCACGACAACATCGGCTTTTCCCCACTGTCAAACTGGCGTCTAAAATGCAACTCGATCTCCAGGCTCAGCTTCCAGATCCGCGTCTTGATCGTCTGCAACGTCATCAGCGGGTCGATCTCGACACCACGGCACTCCAACGCCAACCACTCGGTGGGAGCCTTGCCGGACTTCATCTCCAGCGTCTTCAGATCGAGTTTCTCCGTCAAGTATTGCATGATCTTCAGCGCCCGCAACATGTTGTGCGACGTCAACTTGATCTGCTGGTCGAGCAACGGGAGCTTCTTGATCTTCTTCTGCGACTTGCCCCCGATCTTCTGGTCCGGGTGGAGCTTCTCGTAGTCCACCTCCGTCAAGCAGAACGCCAACTTGGGCACCTCGCGCGGCGGAAGCTTGTTGTAGAGAATAGGCCGGCCAATCCACCGCGGCAAGTAGAGCCGCAAGTCCTCGGTGGCGTCGCCCGAGTTGATCTCGTCCATCGTAAACCGGCGCAAGTCGCGGTAGTTGCCGAGCTCGGACGAGTACTCGAAAATCATCACCAGGAGATTGGCCGGCAACCGGGTGCGCGAGTCGATGATGGGGTTGTAGCTGATGGTGTCCTCGCACGCGGGATCGCGGTACCGCGGGTCGATCTGGTCCACCCGGAGCACCAGGTCCACAAGCGTGCCCGGCTTGTACGTCAGCCGCTGGTACTGCTCCCAGTAGATCTTCTTGTTGGTCTGGAGCAACATGTACACCAGGTCGTCCCCGTGGGGCGTCTTGGGCGGGGCGTTGTCGTTCAAGAAGCTCAGCACCAGCAGGATCAGGATGGTCAGCGCCACATCGGGCCGTGGCAGGTCCTCCTCCTGGTTCTTGCGCTTGCCAAACACCTTGAACTTCTTGAGCCCCAGCTCGGGCGAGCTCGGGGCCGGGCTCTGGGTCGTCTTCATCGTCCGGAGCTCCTCGCGCACCGTGCGGTCAAAGCCCCACTCGTACACCGCGTACAGGTGGAAGAGCGAGTTGAGAAGCACCAACCCGAGGGTGTAGCGGTCGTCGGCGTTGGCCACCACGTGCCGCTCCTGCGCGAGCCACGAGTTCTCGGGGGTGTCGAGGGCGAGGAACGGGTAGGCCCGGGTCAACTCGTCGTAGAACATCTCCACGTTGGCAAACGACGTCTCGCGGATCAGCACAAAGAGCCGCCCGGCCTTGATCTCCACCTCGCACCAGTTGCCGAGCGCGTCCTGGGTCTGGAGGTCGTGGAAGATCGCCTCCAAGTCCTTGACCCGGGTCTCGGCCTCCTTGTCGGTGAGAGCACGCCCGTGCACCGGCAGAGGCCACTTGGTGGCCAGCGGCTGGCACGTCATGAGGTCCCAGAGCACGATGTCGCCGTTCTGGTAGAGCACGAGCAGCTGGCGCTTGTTGTTGAGGAGCCGCTTGCCTATGATGGCCCTGGGCACGATGGCGAGCGCCCACGCCGGCCGCTGGTTGTAGGGGATCACACACACGTTCTGGACGGGCGCGAGCCCGATCTCCACCTTCAGCGGGTCCAACGGCGGCGCCAGCGGGTCCGCGAACGGGTTGGCGGTGCGCTGCTGGCCCTGGGCCACCTGGGCCGGGTTCAAGAGCTCGCCGTTGGCCCCCTTGATCCCGGCCACCTGGTACACGGTGTTGGGGTCGTACGACTCGGCTCCCTGGGGCGGGTCGGGCCCGTCCAAGTCGCCTCCCTCGTTCAAGAACATGGCCAGGGGGCCTCCGTTGGGGTCCAAGAACATCAGGAACCCGCCGTCCTCGCTGCCCACGCTCTCGTCCACCCCGGCCTCCAGCGGGTGCCACTCCGACGGGCCCGCAAGCCCCAGGAACAACAGCTGGGCGTCCACGGGGCCCAGGTCCATCAGCAAGTGGCTGATGAGGTCGTAGAACTCCAGGTTGACGTCGCCCTCGCCCTGCCCGGCCTCCTCGGCGTCCGCACAGTCGCCCACGAGCAACCGGTCCCCGGCCCGGAGGTACTGGTAGCGGCTGATTTGGGCAAGCTCGGGGTCCACGTACTGGGCCAACCCGTGCGGGCTCAGCGAGAACACCCCGCGGGCGGTGGGACAGAGCGCGAGCACGGGCCACGGGTCCTCGGCCACCACCACCAGCACCCCGACCTCCTCGTCGAGGGCCAGCGGAGAAAACGTCGCAAACTCGGGGGGGACCCGCATCTGGTGGCTCCGCCACTGGGTCAAGTCGGTCTTGACGATGCGCCCGCCCTTGTCGCCCGTGTACAACGTGCTGAAGTTGCCCGGCTCGGCGCTGGTGAGCGACCACACCGGCTGGTCGTGCACATCGAGCAGGCGGAAGCTCTTGAAGGTGCGGAGGTCCCAGATGCGCACCATGGTGTCCAGCAGGCCCAGCACCACGTAGGTGTCGTTCATCAAGAGCGCCCGCACGTTGTCCAGGTGGCCGATGAGCTTGCGGAGGAACGCCAGCAGCGGCGGGAGCCGGGGGTCGAACAAGTTGATGGTGGTCAGCGGCCCGCCCGCGGCCACGAGGGGCCCGTTGGCCGCGAGCAGGTACACCAGGGTGCGTGCGGTCAGCGTTGTGGTGCAGTTGTTGAGCTGGGCCCGGGGCCGGAGGGTCTCGACGTCCCACTCGATGAGGCGCCCGTCCAACCCGCCCAGGACCACGTACAGCGCGCCCACGGGGGCTGCGAGCCGCTTGATGTAGTCGGTGTGGGCGTTGGCGAACTTGTGGACGGCTCCCAGCGCCCCCACGATCTTCATGGAAAGGTCCAGCAGGCACAGCACAATCGCCTGGTCGGACACCGCGTGCACATCGTTGACCCAGTCGAAGTGGACGGGGTACAGCAGCTCGACGGTGAGCCCGGGAGGTTGCCAGCGTCCGTGGGGAAGCGGGCGGCCCAGGACCGCCTGTTCGAGCCGCAAGAGCTCGGTGTCCAAGTCGTCGTCGTAGGGCGTGAGCGGCGGCGGAGGCACCGCGGTGCCGGAGTGTGCGGCACCGGGTGCGCCCATGGTCCACCGCTTGACACACCCGTCACGGCCGCCGGTGACGAGCGAGTGCCCGGCCACCGTGAGACAGTTGACGGGGAGGATGTGGTTGCCGAGGTCGTCCAGGTCCCCGAGCAGGTAGGAGAGCCCCACGCGTGATTTGCTCATGAGGGGGGGAGTGGGGGAGGTGTAGTATGGGTTGGTGGTTGAAAGGTGGTTGAAACCAGGTGAAAAACCAGGTGAAAAACCAGGTGTATGGATGTTCTGGTGGGTGTCACCAGGTGGATATTGGATATTACCAGGTGGATGTCCAGGTGGATGTCCAGGTGGGTTTTTCTGGTGGATGTCCAGGTGGGTGTTTCTGGTGGAAGGTTAACAACCAGGTGAGGAACCAAGTGGATATGTGACCCGGTTCACCAAGTTATAGTTCGTCTTTGGGACGAACAATCAAGGGTGCTCTTTGTAGAACTGTTGAATTGCACTGGTTGTACTGGTGCACTGACTGATAGCACTGGTGCACTCACTGATTGCAATGGTTGCACTGGTTGCACTGGTTGCACTGGCACTAAAGAGCACTTTTATGGCACTTGAGGGCACCAAGGAATGAACGCGGTATACCAGTAGACCAGATAATAGGACGGTAACCGGGGTTGCGTGGATCACAGCGCTAGTCTTGTGTTCTCGGCTAGGGGTCTCGGCTACACTCGGCTGTCGCTCGGCTTTCACTCAATGGATTGGTGGCCTGGTGGACTGGCGTGGATGCTCGTGCGAGTGGTGCGGACTCGGTGCAGAAGGTGTGCGGTGCTGGTGAGGGTGCAGTGCTCGTGGGTGCGTCGGTGCTGCGTGTGGAGACCGATCAGCGGTATGGTCCGAAAAAAGCAATTGGCGCGGCACCACGGAGGAGGGGTTAGGGAGAAGTCGGGCAGGATGAGGTGTAGAAGGAAGGAGGGTATAGAGTGGCTATAGGAGAAGGGTAGGGGTTAGGCTAGATCTAGTGGGGTAGACAATGGCGGTGGCCGGTGGCGATTGTTGGGCCAGAGCAACGGAAGCAGGTGGAGCCGACGGAAGATCGGGAACGTCCATGGCGGACGGTGGCGGGTGGCGGGGGTGTGGGGCGGTGTGGAGAGGTGTGGGGAGGTGTGCCTGGGTGGTGCCGAGCAACCGGCGAACGCGGAGACCTCCTTTGGTGCGATGGACTCACGAAATTTACCCGATTGGGCCATGGCGGTGAAAAATTTGGGTAGAGGTTGGCGTAGTTCAAAGCTTAAATGGGGTGTACTGGGTTGTGGCAAATGCTAAGAGTGCTATTTGGGGGGTTCTGGTGCTCTGGCCGTGGCCAATTGCTCTTCTCTGGCTGTCGGCTCCGGTTCTTGCTGTTTGCCGTTGCCGCCCGGAGGTTACCGAGGCAATCAGTGACGATGGGGTTGGGATCGGGTGGCGTGGCAAAGGGAGGTTGGTTGAACTGTTTCTGTGCTCATGGGGGTGTATTTGGTACGGTTTGCTTAAGAAAGTGTAGATTTAGGAGTGTTATTGGTACTTTATGGAGTCTCAAAGGGTTACCATGGGTTTGTTAAGGCCTCAGTAGGAACGGGGATTAGAGATTTCATAAAGCCCACAAGCCTCTGAATAGCCTCTGAACAGCCTCTGAAACATTCTCTAGCTCTACTCAGAGCTAAAACACATGCTAGACCCACCACTAGCTTCTACCTTCTCCCCTACTGTCTCGTCTCTCCCTCCCTACCCTAAGTGCGACAACAATTTGTACTCAGTAGCCACCGGCCACCACCACCACTGCCACCACCACCACTACCAGCCTACTCTCGCCCCTTGTGCCAGCACGTGGCTCCCCGCCTCCGTCTCGGCCGCTGCCCCTCTCCAGATCATCGGTGGCTGCCCCTATCACAAGATCCCCGGTTGGGTGCCCTGCCCCAACCGTCAACCTAAACCGCGTTGCGTGCCCTGCCGCCTATCCCGTTGTGAGCCCGTAGAGCCCACCCGCTACACGTCTCTTCGTTGCGAGCCCGTGTCCACCACCAACCATCCCAACCCATCAACCCACCCAGACACACCCAGCCCCACATCACCCAAAATGAGCAACGAACAACTCAAGCTGGCGGTGTACCTCATGGTGGCGCAGATGGTCGAGCGCAAGATGGCCACCATGGGCTCCGACGTCGCCCCGGTCATCGCCACCCCGTCGTTCACTGCGGCCCTCGTGGAGCTCGTATATAACCAGATCGTCAACACCGGGGCGGACTTGGAGCTTTTTGCCACGCACGCGGGCCGCCTGGTGGTGGAGCCCGCGGACTTGTACATGGTGGCCCGCAAGAACCCCGTGTTGACCAAGGTGTTGAAGCAGTTTGAGATTAATGAGGGAGAGTGAGGGAAGAGAGAGGAGAGAGATGGGTGGAATAGAAAGGTGTGTTAAAGAGCTACAGTGAAAAGACTCAGGCTGGCTTTTACTTTTGAGTAAGGAGTCCGTGTCTCGGTTTGAAGCGGGTTTTAGGCTGGTCCTAGGAGCTCGTACGATGAAAGATGCTAGAAGCTCAGACAATAGCTTAATAGGCTAATAGGCTAATAGGCTTAGATAGGTACATACGAATTGACGGAGAAATCAGTAATGTCAGAACCAGCGAGAAAAGTCGGTGCGTGGATCACAACATGGGATCATCAAATCCATCCCATCAATTTAAACTATTACTTTAATCCACCCCATATCTCATCATATCCATCATCCATCCCATAATGCTACTACACCCCACGATGTGCCTACTCGTGCTGGTTGCCCTACTGCACCGTTTGCCTTTGTGCACTGTCCACCACCTCTCCCCTTCCTCCTACTCCTTTCCTCTCCAACCCTAGTCGCACCGCGTTTTCTCCCCTACTCACACCGCGTTGCACCGCGTTTTTCAGCCAGCACCGGACGCGACGCGTCGTAAATGAAACGCGTCGGCTGCGAAAAAATATCCCGCAGGAGGTATAAAGCATCCGTTTGCTAGTTTTCCCATTCTTTACCATTTCTTGGGAAAAAGACCACCAGCTCACCCACGGGGATCCACCACTAGCACCACCATTGATTCATTCACTTGGCTCAACACCCTACCGCTACCTCCTCATCCTCCTCAGCATCCTCCTCCATGACCCGAGTGTTAAGAGACCGCTCCAACACCACCCCGGTGTCCACCCCCACCAAGGCCACCAGACACACCCCGTTCACGCCCGAGGCCGGTTCCTCGCGCAAACGGGCGGTGGCTGAGATGTTGGCTGACGCCCAGGACGAGCCGTCGCCGCCAAGCTCGGCGATGGGCCTCGAGGCTGGTCCCGAGGCTGGTCCCGAGGCTGGTTCCTCCGTCTCCTCCTCCACTCCTGCTGGCCTCCTCACCCCCTCGCGCACGCCCCGCAAGAAGGGGGTGCCCACCCCGACCCGGCACCGCGGGTTCACCCCGTCGCCCGCGACCCCGCCGTCGACCCCGACCCGGCACCAGGGCTCGGTGCCCGCCATCTACGCCGAGGCAAAGACCCTCTTCCAACGGGGATTCCTCGACGACTCGCAGAAGCCCCACTTGACCGGGCGCGAAACCGAGGCCAAGGAGCTCACCCAGTTCCTCGCCAACACCGTGGCCACCAACACCTCGCTGACCCTCTACATCCTGGGGCCCCCGGGCACAGGCAAGACCGCCCAGCTCCACCACACCTTGGCACACCTCCGCTCCGGGGCCGCCCCGGACGAGATCGCCGTCGGGGCGACCCCGGTGCGGGTGGTGCTGCTCAACTGCATGATCGTGCGGAGCCCCGAGTTGGTGTTCCAGGAGATCATCCGCAAGGTGTTCCCGAACAGTGTGGGCCACGCTCGTCTCACGCTGGGCAACTTGTTGAAGCACCTTCAGCAAGGCATCCCCCGTGGAGACGCCCAATGCGGTAAGTCCGGTGCCACACAGAGTGCTCGTGCGACACTGAGCACCTCCACCGTGTCCTCCACTTCCTCCACTTCCTCCACTTCCTCCTCTTCCACCCCCCCCTCCTCCTATTCGCACCTCCTTCTTGTGCTTGACGAGATGGACTCGCTTCTCACCAAGGACCAGCAGGTGCTCTTCGAACTCTTCCTGTTGGTCCAGCACGCAGCCAGCTTCTCCACCAACCTCATGATCGTCGGCATTGCCAACGCCCTCGACTTCACCGACAAGTTTTTGCCCCGGTTGCGGCGAAACGGGTTGAATCCCCACAAGCTCGCGTTCTTGCCCTACACCTGGACCCAGATCCGCGACGTGGTGACGGCCAAGCTCGCCACCCTCGACAACCCGCGGTTCTTCCACCCGATGGCCGTGCAGTTGTGCTGCAAAAAGGCCAGTGCCGTCACCGGGGACCTTCGCAAGGCCCTAGACATCTGCTACCAGGCGGTGGACGCGGTGGAGCGCGAGTGGATGGCCCAGGCGACCCCGTTTGCCGTGCCCGAGGTGCGCCCGGTGCTGATCAGCCACATGGCCAAGGTGTGTGCGCTGGCGTTTGGGGTTTCCACTGCCTCCAAGCTCGAGCTGCTCAACATGCTCCAGAAGCTGGTGCTCTGTGTGCTCTCGCGGTTTGCCCTGGGGTCGGTGCACGAGTTCTACAGCTTCTACCGGGGCATTGTGGCCGACTACGGCGAGAACTTGGTGGCTACGCTCAAGCGGAGCGAGTTCTTGGAGGTGGTGGCGGCGTTGGAGTCGCAGGCGGTGGTGTTGTTGGCGGCTCCCGTGAAGAAGGCGAAGTTGGAGACGCTGGCCGAGCTCGGCAACCGCGTGATCAAGTTGAACGTGGGCCACGACGACTTGGTGAAGGCGGTGGCCGGGATGGGGGCTCTTCAGAAGCTTTTGAAGCAGGGTTAGACGGGCTAGAGAATTAGTCAGGACTAGAGGGTTAAACATTGATTAGCATGGCTAAGACTTTATTTAGCATGGCTGACATTAATTAGCATTAGCATTAGCATAGACAATAGCATATTAGCATGAAGAGAGCTGGTGAAAAGGTGGAGCTGGTGAAAAGGTGGAGCTGATGAAGAGGTAGAGCTGATGAAGAGGTGGAGCTGAAGAGGTAGAGCTAATGAAGAGATAAAGCTGATGAGTAGAGCTGATAAAGAAAGTAGAACTGAGTTGCATAGCTTTTTTATAGACTTTTTGTAGTCTTAGCGAGCGTGTTCCCAGGCTGCATTGTTTGTTGCTTTAGGTCATCGAGCTATTGACTTTTAGTACCGTGGACTGCTGAAAATTAAAATAAAAGGTGACCAAAATTGGGTAGCTAGAGGCGATCGTCCAATAACAACAGTGTTTGCTTATTGGTTTGCTTATTGGTTTGCTTATTGGTGTACCTGTGGTTGCTTGTGGTGACCTAAGCCCCAGACACCGGTCCATTGGCCACAAGCTTAGTAATCGCGTTTGGCATCCGTCGGTTCCAGCCTCCTTAGTTCCTTTTCGATCCAAAGCAGGCAACACCCCTACCAAAATCAGCCTCCATACCCATCCCACGGTGGTCATCCCCAGGATCCACCTGCCCGGTTACGAATGCCCAGGACCAAAGCCCCGATCAGTTACAATCAAAGCGTAGACCGTCCGAACAATGTACAAGCCATGACAAACATAGCAAGCGGTCCGATTGTCACGCAAGGAACAGCAAGCATCTGGGCCCGCCAAAATAAACCTTCTCTGTCGTACCGTTGCCAATCTTGCCAATCGCGCGGGGCTCGTGTTCACGGGTTTCTTTCAGGCTTAAACCCGGTCGATGCGTGCACGGCTGAACGGAAACGGGGATTACGCCAGTTCCGGTAACGAGGGCAGAGCAATGGTGACGTGGGCGCGCTGCGAGCACAGCAACAGCGGGCTCTTGCTTGTTTACACCAATTCTTTGCCTCCGCAAGCGGGCGGTTTCTTTTGAGGGGCATGTTGTGACCAGGGCGGGCATTCCATGATAAACTTTGGAGGTAACTGGACACGAAGGAGACGAAAAATAAGCGAAACACAAGCGAAATGCAATCAATAGGGGAACCAAAGCTACAAGAACCGCCGTGGCCCCTCAACCCTATTTTCTGTGCCCGTTTTCCCCAGCTGTCATCTCGTTATTCCTAAAAAATATCCCCTGTCATTATGTAGGTTGCTGCGGGGAAGAAACTATATTAACAGCCCGGTTTTCTGGGCCCAACGGCCAACCATGGCTAGTGCAGAGATCGCTCGGCCCGAAGAAGTCGACAGAGTATACACCGCCGGGGTGTGTTCGTGCAAGGGGCTCATTGCCGGGATAGGCGTGGACTACGGCCCCAACGACCCCAGAAACGTCAGCCAGTTGTTGTTGGTGATCAACCCGTTGACCACCACGGTGATGCTGAGTCTCAACTTGTCGTTGGGGGCGCTCCACCGTGCTGTGCGGGACATCTGCGGTGCCATGGACCTGGGCACCTACAACCGACCCGCCCGGATCTACTCCGACTCCCAGTGGGCTACGTGTGGGTTGCCCGACGAGTGGGACCAGGTGGAGGTGGCGGACGGGATCATGGTGGAGCGGGACGAGGTGATCGAGGAGATCATCGAGCGGTACCAGCGGATCAACGAGTACCACGACCGCCAGGGGTGGAGCCCGTTCAAGATCGTGCCTATCGTGGACAAGGCCCGGGTGATGGCTGCCCAGGCGCTTGCGGGGAAGCAGATAGACGACGAGTTGGAGTTGATGGACATGATACGACAGTAGAAGAGGTGGGTTGGTGAGATGGGCCAGCATGGCGAGATAGGCCAAAGATAGCCCGAGAGACACCATTACCCACGAAAACTCCACCAACGAAAACTCTACCAACGAACACTACCAACGAAAACCACCAAAACAAACGGAAAAGTCTTTTAGAAAGCAAACTCATAACGGAGATAGGTAGAGCCTTAAGCCTACTACTCACAGCATACGTATAGGACAGTAAATAATCATATTTGCAACCATATGCGGGTCTTGCAGAGTCGTGCATGGAACGTTCAGAAGAGGCAGCAAGGCTCTGAGGATACAAGCGACGTATAAACGAAGGAGGGGTGTAGCCATTGATAAAATAAGAGAAGTGGCGAAACCACTCTTTTATTGTATTTTTTTGTACTCAGTTGGTGTTGAATAATCACATTTTAACTACCTTAGTGTGGATGCCCTCACTCTATAAACACAAATACCTGTTAAATGTCCACCTCTGCACAACCACAAACAGCGAACATTCGTGAACCGTTTCTTAAACACAAAACAGTCTACCTACAACCCCGGTCATCTCTTCAACCCTCAACTCAAACCCCAGTCACTACAGACCCTCACCACCTACAAACCACCAAAAGACTCCTGTATTCTATGCTACCACTCGTCGTCGTCCTCGTCGTCGCTCTGGGCCACCTTGTTCTTGCGCTGGCTCAACGCAGCCGCCAACGCATCGGCAAGCCCGCCCCCGCCGCCTCCGGGGCCACTGCTGGGCGGCGGTGCCACAGGCTCGCCCCGCGCCTCCGCCAACAACACGTTGGGCCGCTCCAACTGCGACTTGTCGGTCTTTTTCAACGCGCCAATGCCCCCAGCGCCCCGGGTCAGCGCCAATAACGCGTCGCGCCCGCCGTCCACCTGGGGGAGCGGCGGGGCCGGGCCGGAGTCGCCGCCG
>JAKTTW010000084.1:0-50470 GCA_030560525.1 Diutina catenulata
TACTGAAGTCGGAATTTCTCGCTCGAGATTGGGTCTCACCGGAAGTTTTTTTTGCACTACCCGGATATCAATTTTGAACTCCTGTATCTAAAAGTTTACAAAAATTATTGGAACGACTGTAATGATCGTAGCCTGCCTTCGGAAATGCGGTTCCGACAACATTAGCTGAGGGGTAAAGTTTATGCACGTAACGTATGATTTACTGTGGATGATCGATTTGTGATTATATCATCAGGGTAAATGAGCTAAATAGTGAGATATCGGGCCGTGATCTCGCGGGCCAACTGCGAATTGCCGTTCAAGTTGTAGATAAGCGCCAAGTTGTAGGCCGCCTCCGACAGCATATCGAAACGTTCGTCGATGTTAGCAAAATCAAACACGTTAGAGTAATGTACGACCGCTAGCAGGAGTAGTCCAAGCATGTGGAAGAGCCGTCCAAAATTGTACTCAACCTCCTGCTTCTCGTAGTCCAGTGCTTTAGGGCCAAGCCGATGCTGGCGGTACTCCATGATGTAAGAGATCCCTTGCAACAACTGCATGTGGCGGTTACTACTGAGTCGCTGCATCGACCGGTGGACGTGCGCAAGCCCCAACATCAAACAAACCATGGGGTCGCTCGGGTAATGCTTGTATACCCGGTTCATGTACACCACGGGAGACAGGTAACTACGGGCACCACCAAGCAAATTCGAGTACATGTAAGTCAAATCCGGGAGCTCCACGCCAAGCTTATCACGATTGTTTTTGATTTCTGTGGCAGAAACCGTGGCCATACCGGTGATTTTTGTGTTGTTGATAACCGCGTCGTACGCCTTGAGTTGACGCAAAAAGAACTTTTGATGGTTATAGTTGGCAAAGTGCTCCCACCCGTGGATACCATGCGAGAAACAGCAAGTGAAGAACTTGTAGATAAAAGGCGAGAATTGGTTCATGTTCAAAAAGTAACGAACAACCTTTGACACCTCGTTCATATCCTTGTTCATTAACGCAAAGTGAAGTTCCATCAAATGGAGGAAAGCTTCTCTCGACTTGTCTTGCACAAACACGTTTACCGTTTTCGCCAACTCAAGAATCTCCTTGCCTTCTTCGAGACTATCTTCGTAATGCGCGAGAAGCACTGCGTACTGACAGAATATGTCAAACCACTGTACGTAACTGAGGCCCCTAAACTCAGTCGTGGACGTGAGCATGTGGCGCAGCTGCTGTTCTTCCTCAATGGGCCCACCCGCGGCACCTTCAACGAGGTTATACAACCGCGAAAGTCGTTCCTCAAGCTTAAGGTTTTTCTTTCGACGGTACTGAACAATGCCCTTAAACTCTCTGTTTTTGTCTTTGGGGAAAAACGATTTGATCGATGTAAACGTGTCAATCAAGTGGGACGCGTATTGGCACCAAGTCTTGATGGCGACTCTGTCACCCGCCACAATCAGATCACTAAGACGTTCCATGCGCCGGTATTTTTCAGTAACCTTGCGTGTGGCCTCAATCTCCAACATTTGTCGTTCCTCGTCACTCAACTTGACATTGGCGCCCTTGCGCGTGTACTGTTGCGACTTGATGATTGCCTCATTCAAGTCGTGTTCATTATCCTCGAGCCACGGCTCCTGATGGAGCTCTGCCCGCTGTCGCAAAAGCTTTTGTAACGAGTCAATGCATTTGAGCGCCTCGGCCTCGTCATGCAAGTAGTGATAGGTCTCGACTAAGGACATGTAGTGCTCGGGCTCATCTGGTTCGAGCACCATCAGGTTTTGGAACGCTTGCTTGGCTTCCTTGTACTGGCCAGTCTCTAAGAAGCACTTACCCAAGAGTGTGTAGAGCTCAGGCGTCTGCTGAAGCTCCTCGTTGACACAGGCGCGCAGCAAATATTCAATGGCATCTTTGTACAAACCGTGCTCCTCAAGAGATCTACCTGCTTCCAAAAACAAGTCGTCGACGTCCACTTCATCAAACAAGTACCTGAAGTGGTGCAAAGCCTCGTCTTTCTGACCCAATTCGAGTCGGAAGATACCCATGCGATAACGAATATCGATGTGTAAAGAGTAGTCTTTCTGCAACGCTTCTTGGCGTTGGGTCAGAGACAATCGTTCGAGCGCCATAAACCGTCGGTCCTGATCAAATTCTGCGTCATCGTCGGCATCGTCCCACCACTTCTCTTGGGTTCGATGTTGCATCCACCGAGACACCACCTTGATAACGTTGATGCCACCTTTCCACGCACGTTGCTGTGTGAACAACTCCAACATAATATTGAGCTCGGCCCAGCCAAAGGTGACAAAGTCTCGAGTCTCGGGGTGGGCATTGGGGTCAGCACTAATATTCTTGTTTAAGATTTCCCAGTACATGTTGAGTGCATCGTTCAACCGCTTGGTATCCAAGTAGATCAGCGCGATTTGCTTGATGATCTCGGGGTTTTGGGGAAATTGGCGACGGACCTTATTCAACCCATCCAACGCTCGACCGTAGTTGCGCTTTTCTCGGTACAAATTGGCACGTTCAAGAATGTACGGCGTACTCTTGGCAATGTCAGGAGTGATTGCTTTTGAGTAGCAGTGGATGGCCTGGTCAATGTAGTTGAGCTGGGTACTCAACTCAGCCACCGTGCCCCAGAACTGAGTGTCCCACGAGTGAATGTTGGCTGCAAGAAACCAGTAATTGCAGCATTGGTCCAACCGCCCCTGAATCTTACAGATTTCGCCCAAGGTTTTGTAGGCAAAGAAGTTTTGGTTGTCCTTTTGGATAACCTCCTGGTATTTAGCCTGGGCTACAAGATAGTCCTTACGGGTGAACGCTTCGTTAGCCTGCGACAACGCTTGACGCACCTCGGGGTCAAGCTTCTTGTCCAGCTTCATCATCTTGCGCTTGTAGTAGTTCCGCAGCGCCGCCGACTTGTTCTTGACCCGGAAGTTGTTGGCTCCACGCAACGCGTCCATCAAGTCATAGTTTTCATCGTAGTCGTCCAGCGCTTCGCCGTCATCCATGTCGTCGTCCAGCCACACAATGGGCTCCGGGTTGGACACCGCGGGCTCATCATCTCTCAAGTTGTCGCCGCGGAAGTCATCGATGAAGTTGTCCATTTCGATGTCAGCATCGTCAGAGTGGAACAGTTCATCCTGGGGATCGGAGTCCACCTCATCAAGGTACGGTGCGTCCGACGAGTTCCCGTCGTCCAGCATGGCAATGGCTGTCTATTCTGGGTTTACGCACTGTCGCTCAGGGCTGAAAATAAACAAGAGAAAAAGGAGCTGGGGTTCGAAAACGGAAACCACAGTGTGCAGGCCTACTGTTTGAGAGCGGCTGAAAAAGCGACACTAGTGCCGAACATTGAAGGCGGCCCAATTGGGCATGTGGTGTCGTAAAAAATTGCAATGATGTTTAGCAACCATTCGATGATGCGGTGGCGTTATCCGGGGGTCATCCTTGCTCTCCTACTCATCACAAAACAATCACTCCACTGTAGAGGGATCCCTAGTCGCGAGTCTAGGCATCACCTGAGGTCCTGGTTGGCAGTATTTACATCATGCATGACGCGTTCGTTTAGGTCGGGGGTTAAAGCCCACGACAAGCCCTGTGATAACGCTCGCTACATTGGCGAAATACTGTAGTCGCCGTAGCCACGTAGCCACCCTTGGTGTGATTTTCCCGTACGGGGCCCGTTTCACGTCATTCCCTAATGCCGGCACAAACACCTCCCGTGATCATGTGTTCGTCGCACCGCTAAAAATATAATCTCAACCCACTTTGACCGACAACTATGGCCACTCTTCGCAAGAAAGCGTTGAAGCTGTCGGGGGGAGTCTCCCCTACTCCCGAGATGCAGAAGACCGACTCCGTGGTCAATCTCACCAAGCCGTCCCTTTACGGGATCTACAACGACGACTCATTATTGTCGCTTAACGACCAAATCGAAATCTCGGTGCCTCCGAGCCGGAACTCGAAGTTGATGCACCCAGAGGAGGAGGTGCCCGAGGAGGCGCTGATCAAGCAGTTGCCTCTTTTCACCAAGGTCGTGATTTTGGCGCTTTCTTCCTACGTATACGACGAAGTCACCCGACACATCCACGCGAGCCATTTTGGTGACAAGCTGATTGCCAAAACGTTGGACCTTGCCAATTTCTTCATATTGTCATTATTGAGCAAGACCAAGGTCAGCACCTACGTCGATGTGCTGCCTGAGTTTGCTATCATCGACCAGGTGGTGTCTCTGGTCATCCAGGGCCTCGTGTTTGGGTTGTTGTTGGTGGTGGTGGACAAGATCACCCCCAAGATGTTCTCTTCCCGGTTGTTGCTGTCCAACCCCAACCCCGACCGCAAGTTCAATGCCATCAATGAGGTGGTGCGGCTGTCCATTTGCTTTTTGGGCATTCTGTACGCAATCCGCAAGCTCGAGTGGAACTCGTTCTTCCAGATTGCCAGTGTGTGGTCGTTACTCAACCCGGCCCTCTGGTTGCTCCTTGATGGCACTGCCAATGGGTTCCTCGTACTGGTGGCGGTGGCCGCTCTTGGCTGCGCACTGATCTACGTGGACAATAAGGTGCTTGTGGCCAGCTTTTTGGAGACGAACCCCGCTGACAACGTGTCGTTGTGGTTGTGGATTGGCTCGTTCTTCTTCTGTGCCTCGATTATCTTCGGCAAGATTGGCCGGGGCCTCTTCCAGTGAACACTAGATAAAACGTTGGGAATAGTCTATGCATCAAGCCGTTTTTAGGAATATATTCACCCATGATAGCTGTGTAGCCCGATTTCTCGTGTGGTGGGTTTACCCGTATGTGTCAAGTCACGTGTTGATGCAAGAGTCTTTCATCATCTAGTGTAGTTCCCGAAAAGGACACTTGCCGGGCCAATGACCAGCAAAGAACCCATTATTCAGCTCACAAATTAGTTTACCGCCACGCTCTCCCCATTTCACCCCAATTTCTCTGCCATCTTTCCCCCTTCTCACCGCCGCCGGTCGCCCAATCATTGGCGTGGGATTTTTCATCACTCGCGAAAAAATTAAGCCAAACACCAACCCATAAAACATCATGTCTGGCGGTCCTGTTCCCGTGTGGAAGAAGTACACCACCCAGCCGCTTGGTATCTGGGAGAAGTTGAGACAGCTTCTCGTGCTTGTGCCCAACCGTTCTTCGGGTAACCCCATTGTCTCGCACTACAGAGCCGTCCCTCCTGGTGCCAGAGTTAAGGAGGCCAACAACTACATCGAGCCCGTCACCATCCCTGCGGGCGACATCAAGGGCAACCCCTACTACAAGCGTGACTACCGCAGAGCCTACCCCCAGGTGCACGGGTTTGACCAGTCCAAGGTGTCCGGTTTGTTGAAGGTGGGTTCCGCTGCCACCCCCCGGGTGTCGATCGGCGACAAGGGCAACAAGGAGTTGTCGGTGTTTTTGGACCCTGCCAAGCCTGTGTCCTTGGCCACCACCTTGACTGACTTGCCGGCTAACGTTGTCAAGGGTGAGATCTTGGGCAACGAGGGCCAGCCCATCGTGCCTCCGTCGTTGAACAAATTCAAGTGGAAGATTCTCACCGAGCCTGAGAGCGGTATGTACACTGAGAACTACCCCTGCCGCATCTTTACCGAGGCCAAGTAAAGCATCATCCTTAGCATAATGAAAACGAACGTTTATTTATCTGTAGTTACAACGCGCAAATACGGCGGGTGGCCCATATGTGGACCACCACGTAGTGAACCATTGGCGGTCGTTGAGGCTGGCGAACTCCGCCATGTACTGGTTGGTTTCGCAAGGATGGACGCACATCCACGGGGTGCCCAAGTGTTCCTCGACCACCACGGGAATCTGCGGTGCGAGCTCAGGGCAATTGTCTAGTACAAACTGAGCCCGGCCGTTGACGAGCACCCGCAAATGGCACACGAGCACCTGGTACACTGGATGGATGCTAATCGTTAACTCAAGCTCGGTGGTGGCGGAGATGGTTAGTTTGCGGTAGTAGTACGTGGTGTGATAACCGTGCACCGTTTCTAAAGGCTGCCCGTCCCATGTGAGCCCATCCACTACCGCGTCTATATCCACCGTGTTCCACACGCGCACCCAACGGCTTTCCCCGGAACCACCCTCGTCAGAAGCCATCCTCGTGCATGACGTGATCAAAAAGTGAGCGACCACAAAACTACGGATCGTATTCGGCAGGCACAAACGTTAATAAGTATTGACTACCGCGAGGCTGTAGTGATGTCCGAAACTTCGTTTATAAAATATATATATGAGGGGATTTCCACATTTGCCACCCCTTGTGGCAACCAACAAAAATACCCCACCCGCGGCCGGGAGAAGTCAATCCCTGCGGGGGACAGGCACGGGAGCCGTGCTGCGAGGTGAAACCGGTTCAATCGTCATTTACTCTTCTTTGGTGGGGGTTTGTTCGTTCAACAACCCCGACTTGCCGTTGAACAAGATAGCGGCGTTGGAAGCGCTAATAGAATTGCGGTTGGCCATTTCCTTAACCTTTTCGGCGTTGGGGTGCTTCATCGACACGCCTCCGGTGAGGCCCGACTTGCGCGCAGCGTCAGCGCCAAGCTGTTTCTGCATGGCATAGTCTCCACTGTCAAAGTACTTGCGGTCGTTGAACTTGGACGACAAAATCTGTTGCGTGGTGGGCAATTTGCCGTACATCTTGTAGATGCGGAGTTCCTGGGGGCTCAATTTGGACAAGTCCAAACCGGCCTCGTTCTTGGGCGCGGACAATGGATCCTCTTCTTGAAGTGACATTCGTGAAGATTCTGGATTCTGGGGGCGATTTATCAGGGGAATATTTCACTCTCGTCATACATTTAGGTGTATGCAGGCCACGACCCGCGACAGCAAAGCTCGGTAACAGAAGTTGGTCAGGGCCACTACCCCCCTTGATTTGTGCGTCGCAGGAGGCGGGGACGCATCGGTAGCGACCTTTGGTGGTTTGTGGCCGGGGGCGGGGCCCGGCAAGCTAGTGGCCGAGCTGCTATCCCTGCATTGATTAGCCATGCGTATACATGTAATCGCGCACACACGGGGCACAGCTGACACGGGGCACAAGGTTACACAGATAGCGTTTTTCGCCATCGATTCCTTCTCGTGCCCCTCGCAGGTGGCTTCTGTGCACGGGTTACTGGCAGATTCCCCTCTTTTAGGTCATGTATTTTACACTGATATTTTCCAAGAATTCGCAAAAACCGGCTTTAGTTACTCAAACAGGGTGATGTATGCATTATTTGCCAAAAACTAGATCATAGATGTAAGGTGCCAAGGTGATTGACCCCGCCACTACGCCAACCAAGTATGGCAACAAGTAGTAGAGCTCAATGGGAATTGGCACCAACGATGACGGCACTTTCGACACGTAGATGTTGGCCTCTAACGGCTCGGGGTCGAGACCCAAATACGAGTACCCCTCAGGCTCAATCGCTATGCGCACAAACAAGTCAACGCGATTACTGTGGGGGTCAGTCTTCTCCACCCACTCCGAACTGTATATGTGGTCAAGGTTTATTTTGTAGGGACTGGTGGCGGGCCAGCAGAACTTGACGTTGATGATATCATTAGCGGAGAAGGTGTCGTCGTAGTTGTTGATGTGGATGAGGGTGGTGGGGGTGGAGAGGGTCACCGGCAGCGGTCCCGCGTTGGTTGTGGTTTTGATCGTGCCCACGGGAAACTGATGAATGACGGTATGTGTGGAGTTGGACCACGCATGTTGCAAAGCAGTGGGTGGAGGAATGTCGTAGTAATAGGGGATTTTGATGTTTATCGTTTCGGTGTTGGCTAAAACCAACCCGAGCTGGAGGATGATGCTAATCACCAGTACCCACATCGTCCTGACAGATCCGCTAGTGCATCGTTTCGATATCGCGGTTGTGATTTATATGCACTACTTGACTCTAGCCAAGAGCCAAACCCTGCTTTACGGGTTCACTCGCAGAGAAAAGTAGATGTCAGGGTATTCGCGGGCCAATTGTGTGGCCAACTCGTCGGCTTCGGTCTTGTTTGGTAGATCGATGGCCAAATGCGTGAGTCGGCGTAAGTTGGCTGGTCGACAGTATAGGTGCCCAAAGCGGTGGGTAGCGACGTCCCAGCCCTTGAGCGAGAGCCGTCGCAACCCACTGAAGTTGTTTGTGAGCGCACAGAACATTGATGGTGGGAGTGAGCGCGGGCAGTCCAAGATTAAGTGCTTGACACTGGCAAAGTTAGGATCGGGTTTAGTCAAAAACTCGCCAAAGAGATGCGAATGAAGGAACGTGTCCTGGCGGTGGTATCGAACGGTGAGCACCTCCAAAAACTGGCCTGGATTGAACTGCGACAATTTGAATGGGTAGTCCCAGGTGCACCCCACCACGGTCAAATGGGTCAAATTAACAATGGCGAGCTCGTCCGCGGGCCAGTTACAGTGGTACTGGTGGATGGTCAACAGCGTCAAGCACACAAAGTCATGCAAATGGTTCAAGTTAAAGTAACGTGGACGTTTAGGTAATTCGCTGCACTCGAGCGTGAGGGCATCGAGACGAGGGAGCCGTCGGTATCGCAACCAGTTGGCCAGATCGAGAGTGTTGATGCAAAGGTGGTGCAAGTGAGGGATGGCCCGGAGCACGGGGAACACGTCAATGTGCCACTCCGAGTACAGCGACGGGTTGGAAATGCGAAGCAGACGGATGGTCTGGATGTGGGGAGGACGCTCCAGTTTGGCCATGTGCCACGTACAGTGCACCAGACTGAAGATACGGGGCACCAACCACTGGCGGAGGGTACTATCAAGCATAGAGAACGTGACCACGTCTTCTGGGGTCACCAACCCAAAGATCGTGTTCCAGACGTCCTCGGGAAGATCGATAAGCGGGGAGGCGGGCGTAACGCGCGGGACGTTAACGCATTTTGTGATTCGGGCACCGGTGTCGTCATCGGGAGGGGTCGCTGGAGTGGTGTCCCGACTGGGGCCGGAGTCCATCATAGTAAGCCGAGCCCGGGTATGTTATCTATCGCTCGTGCGGCATCGTGCGCGTGCTCTGTACATGACTAATGCGGAGTCACACCTTGGAGAAAAGTGAGGGGAGTCTGGCGTAGTGTCAACGGGGGAAGACAGAAGTAAAGCAGTCATGTTTATCACCGAGAACCTGTAGATCAGTACTTCTACGCTGTATTTAGAGTGTAATGTAAGATACTCGAGTAGGCCTACTACCGAACAATCGTGGCGAGTGCCACCGGACTCAAGACCACCACAGCGATAAGGTACCCCAGTGACTAAAATCACAACCCACATGCCATCAAAACAGACTCTGATACCGTGCGCCTCTTTGGTGGCAGGTGACCTCTGGTCGCGTCTGACACGGTTTGTCGCGTATTCCTATGCAACGGTCTGATATACGAGGGGACCGCTTGACGGGTGCGTTTCTGGAATTTAAGCGAGAAATCGAAGCAAACACAGTCAGAAGCTAATAACACAACATTGATACAGCTACACGTCTACTGCCCTTTCCTCGTATCCAGCCTTCCCCACTGCCTAGCGAACCCGGCTGTCGTGTCCAAAAAATATTTTGTGTTGACCAACCTGCAGTTCACGTCTGGTGAAGTCTGCGCCCATCTTCTTCTCACCACAAACCCGCTCACCGCCTGACTACCCCCTGTGTTGCGATGAAACCAAGTGCCACCCCCTCGCGACCCACCAAGCCGTCTCCTCGCCGGGTTTCCAGCTCCGTGATCGTGCCTGGCCTCATGGTGACGGTGTGCGTTGTTGTCCTCAGGTACATGGGCGTGTTTCCGCTGTTACCCCGAGTCAACTGGACATCGGCATCTCTCAAACAGGCCTCCCAACGGGTGTTGGGTCTGTTCGAGGGCGAGCCCAACGAGCGGTTCCCCTACCACGACAATATGCCCAAGGCGTGGATCGCCACTATGGGGCTTATCGTGTTGGCCGCGGCGTTGATTGCATTTTGAGGACGGTTTCCTCTAACGACACGGGGCGAGCCTCCCGTTACTTAGCATAGATTGTATAATAGAATACCTGGTACGACCGACACGGGTAGAGCTTCCCGTTTTGTGTAGTCGCACTCGTGGAGTGATCCATAACTATTTACCGACTAAATCTACTCCTGGGTGTCCCAGGTGAGGGTGACGGGACCGTCGTTCACCAACGCCACGTCCATCATGGCACCGAACTCGCCGTCCTTGACCTTGTCCTCACCAAGTCCCACACGCAACGCCGCCAAAAAGTCGTTGTACAAGTGCACCGCGGCCTCCCCCTTGGCAGCCTTGTGGAAGTCGGGCTTGGTGCCCTTCTTCAACGTGCCGTACAACGTGAACTGGGACACCGAGAGAATCTCGCCGCCCGCATCCACCACGTTCTTCTGCCACGGCTTGCCGTGCCACGCGGTCTTGGTGTCCGGGGGGTTGCTCAAGTCCTCAAAGAGCCGGAGCGAGAGAAGTTTTTTCGACATCTTGGCCACGTCCTCGGCGGTGTCTTCGTGGGTGATCCCGACAAGAAGCATCATGCCCTTGCCGATTCTGAGGTTAGTCCGGGTCGACAGATAAACTTTGAACAATACTTACTCGGAGATGACCTTGCCTTCAACCGTCACCGACGCTTGCTTAACCTTCTGGATAACCACTCTCATGTCGGGGTCTCGGTGAAAAATTCGGGACCTGATCCCGCACAGCCAAGAAAATGTATATTAGATTTTAAATATTGCGCGATCTACGGTGTTCGTCACTGAGAATGAAGTTGAGGAAGAACTTGATCCCGGCAAACACCTCCTCGCCCACGGGCTCGATGTACTTGCCCGGGAGAAGGAACCCGTGCTGCCCGGTGTCGCGGAGCTTCAACTGGTACGCCCAGTACGCCTTGTTGTGGTACATGTAGTCCAACGCCGACCCCAGCCCCATATCGGGCAACATGTCGGAGTCCTTATCGATGCACGCGGGTAACACCAGGTAGTAGGCGCCCGAGCGGAGGCGGATGGTTTTGGAGATGCCGTACGCCAACTCCACGAGGTTTTCCTCGTCGCGCGGCTGCTCGCTGCACAGGTAGGCGTATGGGTACAATACTTCCTGGGAGTACGAGTGCAAGTCAATGTACCCGGCGATGTGGTGCTGCTCGTTGGTGGCGTTCAAATACTCGCTCCACAACCGCAGCTCCGCCGCCTCGAACGGCTCCTCGCCCGAGTACTCGTCGCCACACGGCCAGTCGCTCAGCTTGGTCCAGTGGTAGTCGTAGGAGTGGTCGATGTCGACACCGTAGCAGTTGGGGTGCAGCGTCAGCTGGCGGTTTTTCCACCACAACCGGTCGTGGGTCCACGTGTACTCGTACCCGTCGGGGTTGACCACCGGGATGAAAATGTAGTTGAGTTCGGTCACGCGCTTGGACTTGGGGTCGGCCACCCACTCGTCCACGAGCAGGTACAACGTGTAGAGCACCAGCGAGGTGCCGATCCACTCGCGGGCGTGGGTGCCTCCGGTCACCACAATCGTCTCCTTGTCCGCGTGGTCAATGTCCTCGGTGGGCACCGAAAAGTGGATGAGACGCAACGGACGGCCCTCCGCGGACTTGCCAAGCTCTTCAATGGCAAGTACCTCGGGGTACAGCTCCTGCAACATGTCCAACCACCCGTTGATGATCTTTAACCGACGGTGCTCGCGGAAGAACAACTCGCTGGACACCTGGATGTCGTTATCGTCGTCGTTGTTTTGGCGAGGGTACGATTCAAACACCTTCTGGGGCAAGTCATCAATGACAATCTCAAACTCGAGCTCGGGCAACTGCTCAAGCACTGCCATCAAGTTGGGCTCGTCAATCTGTAAGTCGACGGTTTTGCGGGTGTTGTCCTTGGCCCACACGGAAAAGTTGGCCACCAGCTTGGTGGCAAGCACCTTGGCGAGCCCGTCAGCGCTGTAGTCGGCTCGAATGACCATCTGTTGGTACTGCCGGAGATCCACTGGCCACTCGCTTTCGTCGACGCTGAGGTAGTGGGGCACCGCGACGTCAAAGAGGCTTAACGGCGACTGGAGTGCTGCCACCACCGAAGTTCCTATCCACAACAAATGTCCCAACTTCATGGCTAGAAGACGGGTTCTGAGTCCTCCTTGTGCGTCGATGGTTGCTTCATGCGCACTCCGTGCAACATTCGGCGCAGACGGTCGCGCGGTTGCGAGCGCGCGACACAGACCCAAGTGTGGGGAGAGAGTTACGTTACTTTAGTTAGTGTTAGCCGAAGCGATGCGGTAACAGGAGAGTCGCTTCGGCTTTGCGCCAGGTTCAATGTAAAGAAGGTTTTTGACTATTCGGGGTCACAAAATCTACGAACGGTTTTGCATTACGAGGCTATTGTTTAGTGACCATCGGTCTTGAAGAGTCGCCTGTTCAAGGACAAGACACCGCGCTCACCCAATGCGCCGTGTACGTGGAGTCAGGTTCGTGTCGGCATCGTCTGTGCTGCTCCGCTAGCGCTTACTCCACCATTAGCTAACCTCACGTGACCACCAAGATCGATTATAAATCCACCACTATCCCCATCACCAACCACAATACCCATGTCGTTCGACGCGATTCCCCTGCTTGATCTTCAGGATGCCTTCAATCCTGATACCAAGCCCCAGTTCCTTGCCACGCTCCAGTATGCCCTTATCGAGGTAGGATTTTTCCTCCTTAAGAACACGGCCGCATCCGGTATCGGCCCGTCGGCCGATGACTTCGCTGCCATCAAGGAGGAGGCTGCCAAATTCTTTGAGCTCCCAGAGAAGGTGAAGTTGGACTGTGAGATGATCCACTCCAAGCACTTTTTGGGGTACAACAAGCTCCTGAACGAGGTCACCGCGAAGCACGCGGACTGGCGCGAACAGATCGACTTGGCCACGGAATTGCCACCGCCCAAGGAAGGTGACCCTATCTACAAGAATATTGAGGGTCCCAATCTCTGGCCCGACGCGTCCTACGCACCCCAGTTCCGCCCCGTCACCGAACGTTACATCGCAAAGATGTCGGAGTTATCGCGGGTGTTCACCCACTTGATCGCGGAGTCGATCGAGTTGCCTCCGGACGCGTTTGACAAGTTCTTCAAGGAGAACCAGCAGTCGAAGTTGAAGCTCATTGCCTACCCCGATCTCGCAGCGTTGGCGGGCAAGACCGCCGTGGCCATGGAGGACTCGCCTGGCGGCCAGGGGTGTGGTCCCCACCGCGACCTGGACTTCATGACTTACATTTTCCAGGCGAGCCCGCACTCAAACCTGTTGGAGGTGCAAAACTACCAGGGCGAGTGGGTGTCCATTCCTTACGTAGAAAACGCGTTGGTGTGCAACACCGGCCAGACGATCGAGGCAATCACTAAGGGGGTGTGCAAGGCTACCATCCACCGCGTGATAACCCCGAAGCCGGGCGCGGGCACCCGGTTGTCGATCCCGTTCTTCCAGACTATCAACTTGGACTCCTACAAGGAAAGCGTCGACAACATTCCGCAACGGGTAATCGATAAGACCGCCCAGCGAGACGCGCGCCACGCCGAGTGGGGCTACGATACGGGGTTCCAATTCCGTCCCGACGTATCGAAGCGACCGGTTGGCGACGCGGTGTTCAAGAACCGGATCAAGTCGCATCAGGATGTGGCGGCCCGGTGGTACCCCCAGATCTTGAAGCAGGTCTTGCAGGAATACTAATCTGCCAATTGCTCCGACTAATTTACGTTTTATGAATCATTACACATGTATTGTTACGTACTTACTCCTTCTTCTCAGAAGTCTCCTCCTTCTTGTCAGAAGCGGCGCCACCGGCGTGGTTGGTCTTGATCTCGCCAAAGATAGCCTTACCCTTGTCCTGGAACGAGCCCTGGGTGGAGTTGTAGGACTTGTAAGCGTCCTGGGCATCCTCCTGCAAAGCCTTGGAGTTGAACTTGCCGTCCTCGCCCTTGTAGAAAGACTCGCCCTTTTTCAAAATGTCGTCAAAAGCCATGGTTAGATATCAATTGTGGTGAAACGGTGGCCACATTGACACTATTTATATTGTCTCTAGGTTGTTTTAGCCTGCATGGACAACGTGAAATTCGTCGTGGGTAAGACGTATTTATGCGTTCTGCAAATGAATATGCAACGCGCCAACGAGCTCGTTCAGGTACCGGGGGTTGGAGCCGAAAACGAGGCGGGTCCGCCTCAGGTGGCAGCGTGTGGTTGTCAACGCTACCCGGTTGTCGAGTGCAATTCCCCCCTGGCGATCTCCGCAATGGCTTGGGGCGGATCTGTAATGTGGCTTTCTTTTGCATCGGTCGGCGACATATAGTGACGTAATCAACGGCAGGGGATGCATACGGAAAACACAGCCATATGCCGTGTCAGTAGTGACGACGGCGTCAATGGGCGGCATACGGGCGCAGCGTGTGGCCACACTGATGCTCTTCACTCCCCAAAAGTGTGGCGTCACTGGTTGGTTCGTAAACCACCATGACCCGCCTCGTTGCGAGCACGGAGCCACATGCTGATTGGCGGGGATATACGACCAAATAGGAACACGTCCACGTTGGTGGAGGCACGTCGTATTGTTCAACAACCCGCCGACGTGCCGGGCTCGAGCCGACGCCCGTTTCGAGCCGACTTACCTCGGCGGGCCAATTTCACCTGTCTAACAATTATCAATTACTCTACATATTTACAACTTGAGCTTCTCCAAAATGGCAATGGTCTCCTCGTAGCCCTTGAGCTCGGCAACAAACTTCTCCTTTCTCTGGTAGGACGAGTCCTTGGCGGCCTGCGGGGTCTTGTCGTTGAACTTGGAGATGGCGTCGTCGGCCTTGGCAATGCCCTCCTGGGCCAGCGCCAACCGCTTCTGCACCTTGACGATTTCGGCGTCAATGTCGATCTGGCCCTTGACCAACACGTGGACGTTGCAGTCAGGAGTCACCGCCAACAACGCGCACCCGGAAGGAACGTCGCTGAGGGTCTTGACCACGTTGATGGTCTCGACACCCTTGATCAACGACGCAATCAGCTCCTTCTGGGCGTCGGCAATGGCAAACTTGTCGGGGTTGGCGGTCTCGACCAACGCAGTGGCGTTCTTCAAGATGTTGTACTGCGACAACAACGACCGGATGCCCTTGGCGGTCTCCAACACAAACTCGTAGGCGTCAGCAGCCTCGGCGTTGTCGAACTTGGCGTTGTACTCGGGGTACTTGGCAATGACGATCGACTCGGTGGAGTCGCCGGCGCGACGCGGCAACCGCTGCCACATCTCCTCGGTGACGAAGGGCATGAACGGGTGGATCAAGCGCAAGGCACCGTCGATACAGGTGTAGAGGGTGGCCTGGGCCAGCTCCTTCTGCTCAGGGGTGCCCTCCATCAAAGCCTTAGAGTTCTCGATGTAGACGTCACACAAGTCGTACCAGAACTGGTAGATGGCGTTGGTGGCGTCGCCAAACTCCCGGGCCTCCAAGTGGTCGTTGGCAGCCTTGGCAGCGTGGGTCAACTTGTTGAGGATCCACTGCTCGACGAGCGACTCCTGGCCGGTCAACTCAGAGGTGGCACGCGGCTGGTAGTCGGAACCAAGCTTGCCAAGCACAAACTTGGTGGCCTGGTAGATCTTGTTGCAGAACTTACGGTAGCCCTCCACCCGCAAGATGTCCAAGTTGATGTCACGCAAACCGGTGGAGTAGGCACAGAGCGCAAACCGCAAGGCATCGGTACCGCACTCGGGGATACCGTTGGGGTACGACTGCTTCTGGCCCTCCATGGCCTTGGTGAGCTCACGGGGGTCCAAGTTACCAAGCTTGAGCTTGTCGTGCAACCCCTGCAAGGGGATACCCGAGATGACGTCCAAGGGGTCAATAACGTTACCCAAAGACTTAGACATCTTGCGGCCCTGGGCGTCACGCACCAACGAGTGGCAGAACACCTCCTTGAAGGGGATCTCACCGGTGAGCTTGTGGCACAACAAGATCATCCGCGACACCCAGAAGAACAAAATGTCCCACCCGGTCTCCAACATCAGGAAGGGAGCAAAAGTCTCCATGTCGGGGGTCTTTTCGGGCCAGCCAAGGGTCAGGATGGGCCACAAACCAGACGAGAACCAGGTGTCCAACACATCCTCGTCCTGCTCAAGCGTGAACTTGACGTCGCCAAACTTGGCGCGGGCCTTCTCCTCGGCCTCCTCCTGCGAGCGAGCGGCAATCCAGTAGTCGTTGTCCAATCTGTCGGCCTCCTTGCCCTCGATCTCAACAAAGTACACGGGACACCGGTGGCCCCACCACAACTGACGCGAGATACACCAGTCCTGGATGTTCTCCAACCACAGGAAGTACTCCAGCTCAGAGGTGGCGGGGTTGATCTTGATCTGGCCGTCCTTGACGAGCTTGATGGCGTCCTTGGCCATGTCCTGCTGGTTGACCCACCACTGGGGCTTCAACAAAGGCTCGATAATGTCACCGGACCGCGAGCAGGTGGGGATGGTCATCTCGTTGTCGACCTGGCCCTCGAACAACCCCTTCTCCTTAAGGGCCTCGATCACCTTGGCACGGGCGTCGAAACGCTTCATGCCAGCCCACTCGGGACCACAGGCGTCGTTGAGCAAACCGTCGTCGGTGTAGATGTTGACGAACTCCAAGTTGTTACGCTTACCAGTGCTGTAATCGTTCTGGTCGTGCGCAGGGGTGATCTTGACGGCACCGGTACCAAACTCCATGTCGACGGCCTCCTTGTCGGTGACAATGGGGATCTTGCGGTCCAAGAACGGGTGCAACACAAACTTGCCGTGCAAGTGCGCGTACCGCTTGTCGTCGGGGTGCACCGCCACACCGGTGTCACCGAACATGGTCTCGGGACGGGTGGTGGCCACGACGATCTTCTCGTCGGAGCCCTCCACGGGGTAGGCAAACAGGGTCAAGGTACCAAACTCGATCTTGTTGTCGTAGCCAGGCACCGAAAGAAGAGTCTTACCGGGGATGCTCTTGTTCTCCACCTCCAAGTTGGAGATGGCGGTGTTGAGCTTGACGGACCAGTTGACCAACCGCAGGGCACGGTAGATGGTGCCGTCCTCGTGCAACCGCACAAACGCCTCGGTGACCGCCTTCGAGAGCTGGGGGTCCAAGGTGAACGCCTCACGCGACCAGTCGTACGAAGCACCGAGCTTCTTGACCTGGCCGGAAATGCGCCCGTGGTAGTCGTCCTTCCACTCCCACACCTTCTCGATGAACTTCTCACGCCCGTAGTCGTGGCGGGTCTTCTTCTCCTTGGCCCACACCTGCTTCTCGACGACAGACTGGGTAGCAATACCGGCGTGGTCGAAACCGGGCAACCACAAGGTGGTCAATCCCTTCATCCGGTAGAAACGGATAAGAGCGTCCTGAATAGAGATGGTCAACGCATGCCCAATGTGCAAGGCACCAGTGACGTTGGGAGGAGGCGCGGGGATGGAGAAGGCACCCTCGGGCTTCACCTTGCCGCCAACAAGCTCGGGCTTGAAGTAGCCCTGCTTGTTCCACCACGCGTACCACGACAGCTCGACGTTGGCGGGCAGGTACGCCTTGAACGCCGGGTCATCGAGCGACGCCAATTGCTTCTTCTCGCCCTGGGGAGTAGGGTCGACCCACTCGGGAACGGGTTCAGCGACCTTCTTCTCCTTCTTGGGCTTTTTGGGAGCAGCCGCGGTCTTGGCGGCGGCCTCGGCAGCGGCCTTCTTCTTGGCCTCGAACTTGGCCATCTTCTCCGCCTTCTTTCTCTCCTTTTCGAGCTCCTTGGGGGTCTTGGGCTTCGCGCCGTCGGCAGCAACGGGTGCCGCGGCGGGGTTGGGTTGATCACTCATTTGGCGATAAATGTAACGGGCTACTTGTTGATGTTGTCGGGGTAAGGTGCGCAAAAGCTTAAATACCATACACCGATTCTCTCCAAGTAGATAGTGAGTCAGAGATGAATGAAAAAGAATTTTTCAAAGTATTTTTTTTCTTCACGCGTTGAGCGTACCCCATATTTAGCGGGATCTGGATAATGAGGCGATTGCACGGCAGTAGCCTGATGGAGGTGAAATTAATGTGTTTTATTCTATTAGGCTGGGTACGTGTGGTGGTTGTTGGTTTTGAAGCGGTGGTCTGAGACTAATGGTGCTGAGACCAGTGGTACTGTAATCGGACTGTAAAGAACCGTAGTAGATCTATACTCTGCGGTCAATTTGACACTTTGACCACCAGCGATGGCGTGAGTCACAGCTGCGAGCGGAATTATACTTAGCAAATATCGAAGCAAGTTTGTGACACATGGTTCAACAGGCGTGATCTAAAGCCTACTATAGTCACCCTCGCATGTATGTGTCATCTCTGTGAATGGCAAAACCAGCTGTTGTAGTCCTCCTCACATTGGTAGCCGCTACGGCTTGGAGACTCGGGCAACACGTGCCGCCATACCTTTGCTCATCTTCGCCGAGGTCGCACTGTTGGCAATGGCACGCAGCTTGGCAGCCATCCCAAGGCCCACTTCCTCGCCGTAGGCATCCAACACCGTATCCTCGGGTTTACCAAACTCCATCATGTTCTGCGCCTTGCGCATCTCCGACATCTTCAGCCGCTCTCTCATCTTGCGGTACTTGCGACCACCTCTCTTGCGCAGCTTCTTTTCTATGGGGACAGGCAACGCCTTATCTGGGGTTGCCTCGGGCGGAGCGAGCAACTTGTCGATCTTCTCGATGATTTCTGTCCGGAACTTGAGACCAAGCCCGCCTTCAGGACTGGAGCGCAGGTGATCGATCCGTGCGGCCAACACTGTCTTTCCAGCGATGATCCGCATGGCCAGTCGGATCACGTCGGCTGGTAGCCCTTGGACCAAGTCGTTGTAGTAGAGGAATCCGCGCTGTCTGACAAGGTTTTGACCTCCGGAGGTGGCCATTTGTTTCACCCCCATGGAGGGAACATTACAACTGGGGGTGGCAGCGAGTTGCGCGAGCGAGCCAGCCGCGATAATGAGCTGCGATGTGGTGATAGAGCCAAGAATGGCATTAACATTGGGAGCAAACTTGACGATCCGCTGGCCCACAAACTGGCTAATAGCGAAGAGTGTGTCGTCCAACTTGAGCAAAGCATCACAAGCATCGCACACCCGGTTAAGCTCGCGTTGAGTGAGCTCCCCCGTTTCTTTTTGGGTTGAGGCAGCCAAAATAATCACCATGACTTTCACTGGAGCCACCACCTCCTTAAGCTGGTCCTCCAAGCTTCTGATCCCCTTAACATCGTCCTGGACCATGAGCACGATCCGAGCGTAAGATGGTGCGTCGCGAACAAGCGAGTCCAACTCGGCAAAGATGTGGCCATATTGGGTGCGGATCCACAGATCCAACACTTGGATCTCCGCTGTGATCACCTGGGAAAAGTCATTGATGGTGTTAATGAAATGGAATTCGGGCCCATCGGGTGCATTCACCGCTGCCATGAGGTGCTCAAGCTCCATTGCCTCCTCGGTGCTATACTTTTCAAACTGCTCTTTAAGCTCAGGAACGAGTGGTAGCACTTTCAGCATCGACGCCGGGTCGTTTGGGTCCACTGTTGTTCCCCCACCATGGTCTATAATGTCCTGAACTCTGACTAGAAACGGTTGTTTTGGCTTTTCGGTATTGACAGAGTCATGAACAAGGGCGTCAACATCTTCCTCGACCTCTTCCTCACTGGAAATGTCTCCCAAGTCGTCGAGAAGCTGTGCTGCTAGGTCGTCCCCCATGTTAGTGCTATCTAAAGTGTGCGGCTTGATTACGGTTGAAGGTTTCTGTGCAGGCGAGAAGAGATGCCAAAGCCAGCCCCTCGGACACCACAACAGTACGTAGAGGTGATAGTAAAGACGCTCGCAATATTCGAAAGCCGTCAATTTCGTTTTTTAGCCTTTCTCTTAGGTAAATTCTCTCACTCTTCGACTTCTTGTTTCGACCTTTTTCGCGCTGCACAATCAGCCATCACCATGAGCACCGCAAAGAGCCAGGGGCTCCTCTCCACAGTGTCCACAGGGCTTCTACCAAATTCCGATGGCTCTGCGCAGATTGTCGTGGGTGGCACCAAGGTAGTCTGCCTGGTGGTAGGTCCCATCGAGCCCAAACCGCGCCAGGCGATGCCCAATGTTGCCAGTTTAGAGGTGGTGGTGCGTCCTCTGGCGGGTTTGTCAAGCACTCGCGAGAAGTTGCTCGAAGACAAGCTCCGTGGGGTGTTGCAGAGAGTCATTGTTCGCTACCAGTTTCCCCGACAGTTGATCCAGATCGTCGTCCAGTTCCTCACCGCCGACGAGCCCGAAGAGTACACTGGCAACGAGTTGAGTGCTGCCATCAATGTGTGCTACTACGCCCTTATAGATGCCAACATTCCGTTGTACACGTCGTTTGCTAGTTTAAGCACGGCGTTGGCGGACTCCCAAACGGTGGAAAACCCCGACAAAAAGACATTGCAAAAGAGCACCAGTCATCATGTGTTCTGCTTTAGTTTCTCAGACAACGAAACGAACGAGTTGTTGTTGGTTGACAGTTTCGGTGACTTTTCAGAGTCTGAGTTGTTTGAGTTGATCTCATCGCTGGCGGACCGGTGCAAGCAGTTGCACGTGCAACAACGGAAGGTGCTCGAGGCCAAGCTCTCGCAAGACTACATCTGGAGTTGATGTCATTGTATAATAGGTATTAATATAAGTATCCAACGGTTTTAGATTGCCTGTTTAGACATTTCATGAAGATTTATGCACTATGACGGCAACCCTCGTACACATGTGGGTCGAAGTTTTATCGAACTGTAATCGGGGAGAAACTGTTGGACTCTTTTTTACGGTACTGGAGGCCCTTGGCTTTGAGACTAAACCCTTCTCCTTTCTTCATTCCTCAAGTGGTGATCTTCATGGCGCTGCTCCGCGCAATTGGACGGCGTTGCAAAGTTTCACAAAACAACTCGACAATGACCCGCTTCTACTTTCTCCAATATTTAAATAGTAGCCGTTCCCTCTTAATTCCCCAATGTTCTTCCTCTTCCCTTTATTGGTCTTATTGGCCACAGTATTGGCTGATACCCCCACGATCTGGTTTCAAGCTGAAGATCCCATGCCCAAGGGTGGGTTCAAAAAATGGTCTGCCGACTTCAATTTTGATCCAAACAGCAAACATGAACGAGGCTACTACGCCGCTGCCCAGTGCTGGATGGAGAATGGGGAAGCTCACTATTTTGGTTTGCAGCCAGGTGATACCAACAATGGTGGCAAGAACCATGTCACCTATCTGATCTTTGGTGCTAACACTTCAGTGGCTGACGCCAATAGATGCCTGGACGGTGCTGACTACGGCGCAGGTGTTTCTTGCGGCTTCGATTATCCGTGGGAGTTTGGAAAATGGTACACAATTGAACTGGAATTAGTCAACGAGCTTCCTGATGGCCGCCATCAGTGGAACGGGACTTTGATTGAGCCTAACGGCAACCGCGTGTATATTGCTCTGTTCTACACTACGCCTGCGGTTGGCGGTGTAAATGGAGCGGCATCGCAGTGGCTCGAATATTTTAAGTTCAATGTCGCTGGTCAAACCCCCGAAACTCGTGAATGCCAACATTATGGTAAGGTAAATTATCACTACCCCCGCTTTGGAGACAGCAGCTCATCGAAAATCACGGAACTCGTGCGGAAAATGAGCCTCTACGATAAATGTGCGTTGGCTGCTGGTGAACCCAACACTAGAGGCGGGAAAACCAGCGACGGGATCTACTTTGAAGGCGGCTTTTTGCCCCAAGTTTGACTCAGTAAATCATTACTAGAAATATAAGATCGCCGCTTCCTGCGTCGTCATGTCTACACATCACACCGAATGCCTCCTTGGTACTCTAGGGACAGATGCAAAAAACTAATACCGACCAAGTTATCTGGTTGCGTGTACATCGACAGCCAACGTCATATAAGCTTTAATCCTAAAACCAGTTCGCAGCATAGCCCGAGATAACCGATTGTCTTGAGCCCTGACGACGCATGGGGGCGTTGCATGGTCTGATCCTGATCCCAGAGCAACTCGACATCGCCACCCATTGAGTACTATCCAACAATGTTTGACAAGCTCAAATTGAAGCACAAGGGCGGGGACATCGAGTTCTGCGACCCAATTGCGCCTCCAGGCAAGGGACCGCTGAAACAAGACATCTACCGCAACCGCCAGAACTTTGGCGTTAACCTTGGCTCGTGTTTTGTCCAGGAACGGTGGATTTGCCACGGCAATTTCCCTGAGGGTTGCCAGACCGAACTTCAGATGGCTCAGGGCCTCTCGAAACAGAAGGGGGTCAACGCTGCTCGCGCCCAACTCGAGGAGTTTTGGAAGAATTTCATGTCTCAGGATGACTGGGGCTATCTCCAGGACAAGGGGGTCACCTGTGTGCGGATCCCTGTCGGTTATTGGAACATTGATGGCGGTAAGTTTGCCGGTGGCACCAAGTTCAAGGATGTGGCCCCCATCTACGAAAACTCGTGGTCCATTTTGAAGTCCCACTTTATCGAGCCCGCTGCTGCGCACAACATTGGGGTGTTGGTGGACATGCACGGTTTGCCTGGTGGTGCCAACTCGTCCGACCACCTGGGCGAGACTTGTGACCAGGGAGCAATGTTCTGGGGTCTGTCTGACACCCAGTTAGCGATGTGCAAGGCGTTCGCGTGGATGGCCCGCGACTTGAAGCGGTACGAAAACTTGGCTGGGATCCAGGTGTGCAACGAGGCAGAGTACTGCAACAACCCCAAGCTGCAAGGCTACTTTTACGCGGCCGCCATCAACGCCATCCGTGAGGTGGACCCGACGCTCCCTGTGATCATTTCCGACTCGTGGAACGCAGGCGCGTGGACCAAGTGGGTGCAAGACAAGCAGGCCGGCCAGAACACCATTGGCGTGGTGGTGGATGAGCACGTGTACCGGTGCTTCTCGGGCGAGGACCATAACAAGCTGCCCGACGAGATTATTGACAATTTGCGGGGCTCGGTGCTCACAGGCCTCGACCATGACGGAGCCGGCGTGGACTTTATGATTGGAGAGTATCTGTGTGTGTTGGACGGGCAGCTGTGGCTGAAGGGCGACGCCCAGAACCGTCGCGACGACCTCGTGATCAAGTACGGGCGCACCCAGTGCGAGGTGTTTAGCGAGCGGGCCAAGTGGGGCTCGTTCTTCTGGACCTACAAGTTCGAGTCCGGCAACGGCGGTGAGTGGGATTTCCGCACCATGACCGACAAGGGCGCCATCTACTGTCCGTTCACCTTGAAGGGCAAACAGCAGTTGCCCGACGACGCTGCGTTCAACGATGCCAACCAGGCCAACTACCAACAACACGTGGCTTACTGGGACCAGACGCTGCCCAACGAGAAGTTCGAGCACGACTTATACCAGAAGGGGTTCACCACGGGCTGGCACGACGCCCTTGCGTTCGCACAGTTTGACGGGTCGGTGCTAGGCCGCGTCCAGGCGTGGAAGCTGTCGCGGTTGGAGGAACACATCCACAACCACCACCACTCCAAGTACGAGTGGGAGTGGGAGCAGGGGTACACCAAGGGTCTTGCCGAGTTCAACAGAGTAGCCAGAGAGAGCATGTGATTTATAGAACGTAATATTAAGTGTCTACTTCTTCGCCTTCTTTGCCTCGCCCCCGCTGGGCTTGGCTTTGCGCTTCTTCACCATCCCCGTCAAGTCGTTGACGGCCTTGGCCTGCGGCGGGGCCAGCGCCGGCGCCGACGCCCCCAGCGGGTTGAAGGCCTCGCCAATCAACCCCTTCAACTGGGCCATTTGCTCGGCCTCCTCGTCCTGCTGATCGCGCTTGATGTCCTCCTTCTTGGTGGTCAAGTCTTGGATGAGCTCCTTGTTCAGCTTCATTTTGGCGTCGTCGCCGTCCTGCTGGGCAAGGAGGGCAATCGCCTTGTCGAGGTAGGTGATGGCCAGGTCGCGGTTGCCGCAGTACTCCTCGCTCAACGCGATCTTGTACGTGGCCTCCACCACCAACTCGTTGCTGGGGTCGTCCTTGCAAATCTTCTGGCGGAATTCGAGGCACTGCTTGAAGTCCAAGAGCAGCTGGGGAAAGTTCTCTGCCTCGAGAGACACCTCGCCGAGTAGGTCGTACACTTCCGCAAGCTTTTTGAGCGCGGTGGGGTCCTCCGGGTTGGTCTCGTAGTCCTTCTGCCACACGGAACGGGCCATCTCAAGCACGTCCCACGCTTCTTCGAAGAGCGAGTTGCCGCCGTTCTCAGACTCTTCCTCGGCTTCGTTCTCGTCGTTGGCCTCGTCATTGGCCTCTTCCTTCTCTTCCTCCTCTTCCTCCTCCTCGGCCTGAGGGACCTCCTCTCCGATGGCCATCGGGGCTTCCAACTGGAATTGCTCGCTGTTCTCGGTCTCTTCGTCGTCGTTGGACGCGGATTTGTTGGTGTTGGTGGCCACCTCGGCCCCCAAGACTCCGGCCGTCGCTACCGCCAGCTGGTAGAGCGCCTTCCCGTACAAGAAGAGGAGATCGGGGTCATCGCGGTCGTTTTCCTGCTGAAAAGTCTCGCAGGCTTTGGAGTAGCGGTCACACGCTACCTCGTAGTCCTTGCCCGAGTAGGCCTTGGAACCCTCCGCCACCAATGCGGTGATTTCCTTGCTGTACGCCATGATGGTCTGGATCTGAAATTGAGACGCGCGTGGAAAATGTGAGACGTGACAGTGACACAGAAGACGGGGCGCGAGCACGCAAACGCCGTAGGGTGGCGGGGTGCGAGGTGTTACTGGCGTGTGTGTAGGGGGACAATCAAGAGCTGGCAGTAACGTAGGCTTTCGAGAGAGGAGCCTTCATTTGGTTGCCTGTCAAGTAGCATGGGCGAGACCCACAGACTAACGAGAATGAAGCGATAGCTTAAGCCATAGACTTAAGCTATGATCTTAAGCTATAGTCTCAAGCTATGGACTTAAGCTATGGACTACTCTCCTACCATCAAACCGTCTCTTGACCACCTTAAACGACCACCACAACACATTTACAAAACACCACCCTCGCTCCACACTTACATTATGTCACCGCCACCATTGCTTTTCTCGGTCACACCCCTTCAGGGCGAAGTCACTTGCTCCAGCAACCTCCCCACATTCCACTAAAACGGGTGGATCGGCAGCAATTGTTGACGTACGGGTGCCCCTGACTATCAGCGGTCCGTAGCCTCCTTGTGCTTTCCAGCCCGTCCGCGATACGACCGCGTATCGCGATTGTGTTTATCGACACAAACACAATAGATCCACCACCTACAGCTACGTACGTCTGGCCCGACACAATGTGCCTTCTTCCCCACCCGATTGTGATGGTTGGCAAGTGTCGTTGTTTGCACCAGATGCAGCTGGCAAATATTTTTTACCTTTTTTTTTTTCTGAATAAGGTTCGATAGCCAATTAGCCAAGATGGGTAAATGCCGTGCACGTCCGTAGCCACCCACCGCGCCGGCGCTCAAAAACTGGCACCTCTCGACCCCACAAAACCCCGTTCGGCCCATTGTTCCTCTATCGGACACTGCTTCCCCCTACATAAACCCTGCGTAGCCGTCGATAGTGTGCACGTGACTGTAACGGCTCCGAAAAGAGATTCAATCATAATAAATTTCCCAACGGTAGCCGTCCTCTCCACCCGCCAGACGACAGAGCTCACCACTGGTCTCCCTATGTCTGCGTCGTCCAAACGACTCACACGCAAACCACCCCCGGAGATCGTCTTTGAGGACGAGCCCCAGCTGCCGCCGTCAGGGCTGCCCACCCACATCCAGGTGCTGCCTCTGAGGCTAGTGGGGCCCAAATCGATCGACACCTACTTCCGCGGGTCGTATCGCGATCGCGAGCGCTCGTTCCAGGGGATCTCGCTGCCGCTGACGTCCCCCGCAGTGGCGCTGTCCTCGGACAACCCGTTCATCGCCGACACCTCGATGGCTCTGAGTGCGCCGTACCCGGCCCAGGACTTGGTGCTCAACTTGTTGGTGGACGACCGCCCGTATCTCGAGGAGCCCACCCGCCACAGCTACCACAGCACCCTGAGCTACCACAGCGCGCTGAGCTACCAGAGCTACCAGAGCTACGACGACGACTACCACCGGTACGATGACCAGCGCCTGGCGAGCTACCACTACGGCAGCGAGGGCAACCCGTCCACCGACGTTTTCCAGCCGCCGCAGCTTCCGCCTCGGCCCGAAGGCTACTTTGCGGGGGCGCTGTTTGGCAACAAAAGCATGCTGCTGGTGGACAGCAACGGCAGCCTCATGCTGCCCACGCTGCCTCCGGGCGCCCTGACGCTGCCCAGCCGCGCCAGCACCGCGCTGCGGATACCGCACTCGCGCCAGCACCTGATGGCCGAGCTGATGTTCCCCAAACCGCTGCCCGGGTTGGCCGCCAACGGGTTTGACCAGCGGTTGTACAACTACGACTTTTCGGGGATGGCGCCCAGCGAGGCCCCCGAGAGCGAGCAGTACAACATCTTGGACCTGATGGACGACCTGCTCGACCTGAGCGACACCTACACCGCCGAGTTCGACTACCTGTTGTTGCCCGAGATCCCACGCAAGCCCATGCGGCGCGACGGGCCGCGCGGGGTGCTGCTGCCCACCCACACGGTGCTGACGGCGCTGCTTGCGTCGTCGGGCGCGCTGGCGGTGCTGCGAGCCCGCCTCGACGAGGATCTCCCCCCGATCCCGCTCGACTTGCCGCTGCTCCCGTTTCTGGCGCTGCTGTTGTTGCTGCAACACTTAGCGGCGTGCGGGGAAGTGTGGCTGTTGGGCAACATTTATGCGTGGTGTGTCAAGCTCGAGCTGTGGTTGCACGGGCTGAGCATATCCCGGCGGGAGTTCCGGGTGGCGTTGATGAAGGTGGTGGTGTTCCAGCGGCCCGACATCCCCTTGGAGATCATCTGGCTCAACGTCGACGCCATGGTGGCGTCGCTCGTGGACCAGGGGGCGCTCGTGGTGGCCGGGGACGACGAGCCCACCGTGTGCATTGCCGCCAACAAGCTGGTGGCGGGGGTGCTCGCGGACTTGACGCCGTGCTACGCCGGGTCACACGGCGGCATGCGGTGCTACCTGACCCACTGCCACCTCAACCGGGTGTTGGACCACCAGCAGCGGTTGCAGCACGCCAACGCGGCCGACTTGGTGCTTGGCGACGACTGGGCGCTGTACTGGCGGCTCACGCCCGAGGAGCTCAAGCTGATGGACCGCCACGAGTCGAAGAAGCAGCTGCTCATCTTTGACTTGTTCCGGTCGGAGCAAAAGTTTATCCAGCGCGGGCGGTGCTTTTTGGAGGTGGTGTGTCGCCAGTTCTTTCTGGCGGCACGCGGGCTCGTGCCCGAGATTGACAACAAGTTGTTGGCACACTTTGAGGAGCAGGTGTTCCGGCTGGCCAGCGAGTTGGTGCTGGTGCACGAGCAGGTGCTTTTCGAGCCGCTCATTGCCATCTTGATCCGCGAGGGCAAGTTTGTGCGGCTGATTGGCGAGATATCCCAGTTGTACCGCGGGTGGGCGGCCGAGGTCAAGACGCCGTTGTTGACGTACATGCTGACAGTGCCGATGATCCAGGACTTGTTGGCGAAACCGGCATTGCTGGAGTGGTTGGACGCGCACGTAAACAACCAGGACAAAGTGAAACGGCTCCAGGTGAACGGGCTGTTGTTGTTTATGCTGACGTTCAACTCGCGGTACCAGCACTTGCCGCTCCAGCTTGAGGACTTGAAGAAGCAGTACACCGACACCGAGCCCGAGATCGACCTGTTTGTGGTGGCACTGACCGCGATCAAGACGGTGGCGCTGGCGGTGAACGACCGCAAACGCTATGCCGACAACCGGTACGGCCTCACCAAGTTGGGGGGCCAGTTGGAGTGGCGCGGGCTGATTCACCGCCCGCGCAGTCTCAACTTGGAGCTGGACAACCGCAAGCTCTTTTACCGCGGCGACATGCTTAAAAAGGGCGATTTGCGCATCAACCTGAGTTTGGTGCACTTGATTTTGCTCGACAACTTCTTTTTGGTGACCAAGCGCACGGGCAAGGGCAAGTTTGAGGTGACCGAGCACCCGATCCCGGTGGAGCTGTTGCTTGTGGAGGAGCGCGACACCAGTGCTCCGCTCATTGGCCGCGGACTGGCTTCGCTGGTGCCGACGTTGAGCAGCGTGTCCTCCGCCACCAGCGGGCCGGGAACCCCGGTCAAGTCGCCCAACCCCAACACCCAGGACGACGACGAGCCGCTGACGTTCCCGTTCAAGGTGCGCTACGCGGGATGGGGCAAGCACTACAACTTTACGTTCTTTTCGCGGACGGAGCAGGGACGGCTGGACTGGATTCAGGTGTTCACCAAGGCCCGGACGTATTTGTGCTTGAAGCGCCAGAAGACGGATCCCTACCGCGTGGAGGCGGTGGCCACCACCCAGTTTGCCTACGAGGTGAACAAAAAGATCACCAAGCTCCCGGTGTGTGCGCCGGGCGACCCGGTGTACCTGGCGGCGGTCGGGGGCCAAAAGAAGCTTGCGACGTTTGGCATCAAACCGCCCCACGACATCTACCTGCACCTGCTGGCACTCAACCACTGCTGCTTCTCCAAGGTGTTGTGTGCCGACCAGGTCACCATTGGCGACGATCTGTACTGCTTTTTGGGAACCCAGTCTGGTGTGTACGGGTGGGACTACCGCAACAAGTGGCGCAAACTCTTGGTGGCGCCCCAGGTGACCAAGATCCAGGTGGCGTCGCTCTACGGGATCGTGCTCATCCTCCTGAACCGCCAGTTGCGCTACTACCTGCTCAAGTCGCTTCTCAACGTGATGAACGGCACCGGCGCCACCTACGGAAACATTGTGTCGGGCGTCAAGCTTCTGAGCGACCCGGTGTCGTTTTTTGAGTTTGGCCGCCACCGCGACATGAACATGTTGTTTTTCGCCAAGCACAAGACCAACAACTCGTACCTGTTCAAGGCGATGGTGCCCGAGGTGGAGCTGGGCCCGATCTTTCTGCGGTTCCGCGAGGTGAAAAAGTTCTATATCCAGGCGGACTGCTACGGGATGACGCTTTTCAACACCACCTTTGCCATCCACACCAACAAAGGGATCGAAATCATGTTTTTGGACGACTTGAAGCCGCGGCTGGTGCCTCTCTTTCCCCAGCTGGTGCCCAAACTGGGCAACGCGCAGCAGGCTGCTGCCACCATCGACACCATCCGCCGCATGACCCAGAAAACCAACTTGGAGCCGTTGGGCATGTACAAACTTAAAAACAACACCGAGTTCTTGTTGGTGTACAACACCTGTGCCATCTTCACCGACAAAAAGGGCGCGGTGTCGCGCGGCACCATGGTCAACTTCCACCACAAGGCCAACCAGGTAACGTTTGACGACGACAAGTTGTTTGTGGTGTGCGACGAGGTGATCGAGGTGTGGCTGATCAGCCACGTGCTGGGCGGCACCAACCGGATGATGCAGGTGATTTCAGGCAAATGCATCTCGATGTTGAGCACCTACCAGTTGACGTTTGCCATGGCCAACCCGCTTCTGGTGGGGATGCAGATGGTGTTGAATCTCCGGCGCATGGAGTAAGGAGCCCCGGAGGGGAATTTTAATGACGCTTACGATTGTATAATTTTGCATCTAATTAATACGTTTAACTGCACTAGCCCGGCCGTGCTCCGATCCCGACACTTTTCAACGGCTGGTTCCCCGCGTACTGCATCGGTGACTTTATCTGAGTTCACCGAAAAATATTCACAGGCAAGTGGAGAATCTCCGGTGGGCGGGCCCGGTGACCACCCACTCGTTGGGATCACCGAGGTTGGACCCCCTCACTTCCGACTGTCTGACCACCGCCGCCAGCTTTTCCGACTTTTGTTGGCATCGAGGCGGTTACTAAGCGCCTATGCATGTCCGTACCCCACAACTGGTCCTTCACATAGGCCACCCGGTTTTCAGACCGAGGCTCGCCGCTAATTTAAAACCCCTGAATACCGCGACTAACAGCAATTTCGCAATGGTGGACTACAACGTGAACGGAAAGACGGTTGTCATCACTGGTGGCTCCCGGGGCTTGGGCCTCAACTGCGGCGAGGTGCTTGCGGCCAACGGTGCCGACACCATCGTCATCACCCTGAGAAAGGCCCAGGCGTGTGACGAGGCCAAAAAGCACCTTGAGGAGGTGGCGCAGAAGGCGGGCCACAAGTGCCGGGTGATCGCCATCCCCGCAGACATTGCCAAGCCCGAGCAATGCGAGGAGTTCTTCAAGAAGGTGGCGGCGCAAGTGGACCGGGTGGACATTTTGATTGCCAATGCCGGTGCCACCTGGGGTGAGCCGTTGGAGAGCCACCCCGTGTCGGCGATCGAGAAGGTGTTGACCCTCAACGTGACCTCGGTGTTCCACTCTATCCAGTTGTTTGTGCCGTTGCTTGAGAAGCTGGGCTCCAAGGACGACCCCCTGAGAGTGTTGATTATGTCGCTGATTGCCTCGATTGGCACCAACGGCGGCAACACCTACGGGTACGCCGCCTCCAAGGCTGGTGTCGCCCACTTGGGCAAGAACTTGGCTGTCGAGTTGGGCCCGCGCAACATCAACGTCAACTCGTTGGCGCCCGGTTTCTTCCCCACCAAGATGTCCAACGGGTTGTTGGACGTCATTGGTGACTACATGACCGAGATCAACCCGCGGGGCCGGTTGGGCCGTCCCGAGGACATCCAGAACGCGTGTCTTTTCTTGTGTGCCAAGCCGTCGGCGTACATCAACGGCATTGTCATGTTTGTGGACGGCGGTGCCCACTTGAACCCCCCCACTGCTAGATTTTAGTGAATAAACGTAACTGGTGGCGATGTACGGGGTTTCCTGTTTGTAGCCCGGACCCGCTAGTGTGCACGCCTGCGGGATAAGCGTGATTTGCCACCACCACTCCTTGTCTGATTAGATACCACTACCATGGGTAGAAACGACGACGACGACCGCCGCCACAAGGAGATCGAGAACTTGTACTCCAACGTCGAGGACCTCAAGGACAACTCCAAGGCGTTGGCAGGCAACGTGATCAACATTTTGCGCGACATTGTGTTTGAGGCTAACGAAAAGGCCAAGGACCAGGTGCTGAAGGGGTGGCTTTTTGACTTGAACCAGGAGGAGACCGACAAGTTGCACGACTACCGAGAGAAGTTTGACAAGTTTTTCGGGCCCCGCCCGCCGCTGGGCTCGGACATGGGGTTGTTCAACTCGGAGGGGTTGGGGCTTCCGATGGTGGGGGCGTTTGCCGGGTTGGCGGACGACTTCCTCGGGGGCTCCGCCGGGTCGACGCCGTTTGGGCTCTTTGCCCGTAACGCGCCCTCGGCCAAGGCCTACGACACCTGTTTGGAGAAACAGGGCACTCAGGTGTGGGACTCGCAGGGGTGGTGGCGGTGTCTCTTCCCGGCACTGGCAGTGCCTGCGGAGATGCTCAAGTTCAAGAAGGAGCGGTTTGGCAGCGACATCATGACCAAGGAGGACTTGGAGCACGCGGCCACCGACGCGGGCGTGGACCCGTCTGCCTCGAAGCTTGATTTGGGGGCCAAGGGCATTTTCTTCCGCCACTTTGAAGAGCTCTTGAAGTGGAAGCGCGACAACTACACCCAGTACAAGGCGCAGCAAGCCCAACAGCTCGAGCAGGCCCGCCAGCAGCGGATCGAGGACACCCCGTCCAACGAGCAGGACAGCTTCTTCCGCTCGTCGCTGGTGTCGTCGAGCTACCGCACCAACCCGGACACCAACATGTTGGAGTGGCACGAGAAGCGCTCCGACACCAAGTCCGACGGCACCACCACCACTACGGTGGTGACCCGCGAGCGGCCTGTGGGCAGCAACGACGAGTGGCGGGTGGTAGACGAGAGCACCACCACCGACCACAACAAGGGCTGGTTTTGGAAGTAACCATTGTACATAGATAACGAATGAATGAGAATGTTGGTGGCTGGCGAGTGCTAGCGTAGCTCACGAGAGTGAATATGACGAATATGACCGAGAATGCAGTGACTACTCGTGAATCAACAGATACTAAGGACAGCGAATACGAAATCAACCGCTGGAGACTATCCCAGACTGCACCGGCCATCCGCGAATACCGACAATGGCTACCCACCTGTACCGACAGTGAGCACTGCGACTACAACGGCCACGACTACAAATAGCAAATAACACCCGAACAGCAACTATCCACCACCCGCCATAACTGCCACCCGCCGTTACTCGCAACTAGCCCGCCTAATTCACAATAGCCCAATCGCAGCCCGATCAATACTAACGCGATGACAACTAACGCGATCACAACTAGCCCGATCACTACCGCATTGGGTTCCCGAACACATTACACAAAATTGCAACCTAGACAATCTATACGTAAAAGTAGTTCTCCATTGTCCCTATCGCCCACATTTTCTCCTGTTTAACGATTGTTTCACAATCTCCTGCTTCGAATATCTCCCAATCTCCTGCTTCGAATGTCTCACAATCTCCTGCTTCGCTGCCCCTAACCCTGAAGTCAGTTTTCGGGTGCGGTAACTGGAATGCCGAGCCCGTGGTCGCGTGAGCTTGCGGGCCAGGAACCATCCTACAAATGCGGGGTGCACCTGTGGCTCACCCCGCGACGGCAGAGGCTCCGACGCCGACACCGTCGCCGCGAGTGTCGCCCAGACCGCGGTTAGACGAGCTACCCCTATTTCTCTGGCGTCGCACGACCCTTACTGCAATACGCGCTCATTTTTTTTCGTTGCAACCGCGCCAACAACATCTGACTTTTTTCTTTGACAAGAGTACAGGCACACCGCTCAACCGTTCCGTGTCCCCCGTCGATCTTTGCATAGGGCGCTGATACTGACCCTCGTTTGCTCATGACCTTAACCACGGAGATCCCGCATGCTCCCGTGGACACCCGTCCCGAGCTGGTGCAGGCCGACCACGAGTACGGCAAGCTTACCAGCAAAGAGTACCTCTACGAGTCGAAGCACCCCGTGGGCGAGCCGCTTCCGACGCCGATTGAGGACGAGCCGCCCATCATTGTCTACATTCTCACCTACATTCTGTACTTGATCCTCATTCTCATTGGCCACATCCGTGACTTTTTCGGCAAGATCTTCAAGCTGAAGGACTACGTGCACCTTGTGGAGCACGACGGGTACGCCCCGTGGTACGACGGGTTCGAGCTGTTCTACGTGCGCCGGTTGAAGACCCGCATTGACGACTGTTTTGCCCGCCCTATCCACGGTGCTCCTGGGCGGTTTATCAAGTGCTTCAACCGCACCCGCCACAAGCGGTACGACTTTGCCTACGACGGCACCCTGAAGGAGTGTCTCAACTTGTCGCTGTACAACTACTTGGGCTTTGCCCAGCTGCACGGTGTGTGCACCGACTACGCGCTTGAGACGGTGGAAAAGTACGGCACCCTGAGCTGTGCCCTGCGGTTGATGTGCGGCACCCTGGACTTGCACAAGGAGTGCGAGGCAGTGGTGGCGGAGTTTGTCGGCAAGGATGACGCCATCATTGTTTCCCAGGGGTACGGCACCAACGCCAACTTGTTTGCGCTGATTGCCGACCTGAAGACGTTGGTGATCAGTGACGAGTTGAACCACGCGCTGATCCGGTTTGGTATCCGGTTGTCCGGTGCCAATGTCAAGGTATTCAAGCATAACGACGTCAAGGACTTGGAAAAGGTGATTCGCAACCAGATTGCCCAGGGCCAGCCGCGCACCCACCGCCCGTGGAGCAAGATCATCATCGCTGTCGAGGGGTTGTACCTGATGGAGGGCAACATGTGCAACTTGCCCATGCTCATTGAGATCAAAAAGAAGTACGGGTGCTACCTCTTCGTCGACGAGGCGCACTCGATTGGCGCCCTCGGGCCCGACGGACGCGGGGTGTGCGACTACTTCCAGGTGGACCCCAACGACGTCGACATTTTGATGGGCACGTTCACCAAGTCGTTTGGCGCCACCGGTGGTTACATTGCCGCGTCGCAGCCGATCATCGACCGGTTGCGCATCAACTACATCACCCAGTGGTACTCGGAGGCGGTGCCGCCGCCGGTGCTTGGCCAGATCATCTCGTCGTTGGCGGTGATCTCGGGCAAACTCAACCCGGGCGAGGGCAAGGAGCGGTTGCAGCGGATTGCCTTCAACCTGCGGTACTTGCGGTTGGGGTTGAAGAAGCTTGGGTTCATCGTCTACGGTGCCGACGACTCGCCTGTGATCCCGCTTCTCGTGTTTTTGCCCGGTAAAATGGCGGCCGTGTCGCGGATGGCATACGAGGTGGGCATTGCCGTGGTGATTGTGTCGTACCCGGCCACCCCGTTGATTCTGGCCCGGGCGCGGTTCTGTGTGCTGTCGGCGCTCACCAAAGAGGACTTGGACGACATTTTGCGCAAATTCTCCCACATCGGGGACGTTTGCTACCTCAAGTTCTCGCTGGGGATTGCTGGCGGCTGCAAGGTGCCCGGCAAGCCGCCGCGGTGGGATGTGGAAGAAGTGTTGGCCACCACCGTCGAAGACTGCAAGAAACCCAAGTTAATGTAAATAAAGACCCGCTCTTTCTCCTAATAATATCATTTAATAAATAATAACCATTGAATCTTGGCCCCTTCTCCGCCCCTGGTTGGCATTTACGGGGTGCGTGCCTACCCTACAGCCATTGACTCCGGATAAACCTGCTCGTCTGTGGCCGTGGCACTATTGTCGGATCCGTCGCGAAAACGCGGCATATCCATCTTGCGCTGCTTGATGTGGGAATGTCGGGTCCACCTTCACCCCGGAAAATCTGAGCTGATCGTAACAAGCAGCAGGCTAGGTACAGACAATGGTACGATTGTGAAGGTGGAGGACGCTCGCTTAAGGCGGCTGAGATGCCGCAGTCCCCTCCCGGAGCCGAGGTCCTCCATTATTAATGGCGCAGTTCGAGTCAACACCAATTAAGCAGTCTTTAGATGCAAGCAAACGTCAGCTGAGGCGGGAACTCGGGGATAATCCACGGGTGGCCGGGCTCCTGGTGGCTGTGTGGGGGTTCACCGGTGGTTCACAACCTCCGCACGTTTCACCGCTGACATTCCGGCGATTGTGAGGATGAACCGTCCCCCACCCTGTACTCGTAAACCGACAGCATCTCACTACTCGATCGATGACTCGAAAAAATATCTGTGCCCCCACTTTATCTGCGACGCTCTACAGATGAAATCGGAGGTCCGGACGGACGCTAACGCTGAGCCGAGTGCAAGCCTTGGAAGGGCGTTCATTCTGATGTAGGGTAGGCTACAGGTGTGGTGCACCATGATTTGCGCCGGAAATAAGTCGCACTGAGCAGGGCAACGCCTCAACATCTATTTGTGTCCCCCACGATTTGTAATTTATTGCCGTCACATGTAACACGGGGGAGCCCCGCTCGGTAGGTTATGGCGACCGTTATTCATGTCACCCCCCTGTTATGTAATCTGAAACAGGTTGACCAATAACTGGTCGGTCAGGCTTTGGGGGATATTGATCGCAGTATGATGGGTCCGGCGTTAGTATGCACATGCTCCCGCACCAGGAATTTGTTTTCCGACGTAGCCAAGACTTTCTATTGTGTCAGGAGTCCACATTAGTATGTTGTCACGTGGCTCATCTTGATAACCGGCTTACGTCATGGGGAACTGATTGGACGCTGTGTTCATAACCAATCGCGCGTAACTGTTACTGGATAGGGCTTTTTTTTTCCGCACACCCTGAAAACTGAGTGCCCGCTTGGCGAAATGTAACATCATGTACTACTGAATCTATGGGCCTTGCGCAGTGTGGTGGGGGAGGCTGTGTCAGGCTTGGCTGTTGTGGGGTATCAAGTTTCACCAATCCAGTAGGAGGGGAGAGCAAACATTTTTGCGAACATTGCTCGGAATCTGCCGTATTAAACTTCTCGATCTAGAATCGAGGTCTAACTCTGTCCTACCCGATCGATGAAGTAAATATCTTGATCTATCGGACATTTACGCAAGCCCCTTCGGAGCTAACATGCTGACTAGAATTTTAATTCAGAGCCACCTCGAAGTCATGCGCGTAGTGCGTATCACTAATTGGGTAGTAATTCCCGACTATGATTGCTACTCCCTACCGACGATTCTCAGGTGAATTTGTGGTGTGAGGACCGTTTCATCGTCGGTAAATCTTCGTGTTTACTTTCCTATTGACGACGCCACCTGCTCGTCCATCGTTACGCAAAAATGAAGATCATGTACAATACCATCTGGAGGGCTTACCACATTTGATATTATCTCCGTAAGCATCCTGTGGATTGCGATATTTACATGCCAAGCTAATAAGCAAAGAAGGCGCGGCGCATGAGTTTGACGTCGTCTAGAATCCACGTCAATTTCAAGGTCGTGGGTAGTGCATTTGCAAAGTTTATACCCGCCTTCACCATTAAACTTTTGTGATACATAAACTTTATTGTGCCATTACTCGACCCGACCCGGCGGGACGCTGCCGGTCTATAAATAACCATGAAACAACGACCACGGATATGTGTCGTTTCAAAATCTAGCCCCCGTGTCAACCAGTCCTCCCTTGCATGCGAACAATAGTGCTCGGGGTTCCATACGAAAGCAGACACATTGGGTGTGCGCAACCCACCCCGTCTAATGGTTAGGCGAGCTTCCAAACACGTCACGCCACGCCCGTATTTCCGAGCCGCGTAAAAATACTGATTTTGTGCCGGTAGAAGCGCAAAATATATTATTTCATGACGTAAGCACTTGAGATTGTATTTTCTCGGGCAGCGTCAAGCATGAATTGTAGGCAAAGAATATTCCTGTGGACTCCGATTATTTCATTCAATGACAACCGGCCGCCTGCGCATACCTATTTTGGATGGTTACCACCGAAAACGCTGGCAGCATAAAAATATTTTGCAAGACTTGCGTGTAAACCTGTGAAGAACACCATTCCTCACGCCTGGGAAACTTCTTATGAATAATTGCCGGCGATTTCATAGGCGCGTCGACATTCCGATCCTGAGATACAGTTTAACTATTGGCTACTACATTGTCCCCCAGCATCGTGAACGACACACATGAGGCGATCAATCTCAAAGTTAATCGGAAAGTATGATTGGTTGTAAGGGGTGATACTCATGGCGCCACCAAAATAGAACATTATGTCGTAACGACTCGGGGCTTAGGTAGCGAATGACCCCAACAGGGCTGAGAAAACGCATTCTATCTCCTGCGCGGAATGCTTCGCGGAATGTGGTTTCAATTGCGGTGTCGCTGCGCCCTCCCATTTTTCGTGGTTTCATTCTATTATCGCCTGATGCTCGATCGTTACCCCAGAGATCCCATGTGAATTATCCTGCAAGGGGTAAGTAGTCTCGCGACAATACCCGGGTTCGCTGCCGAGGGAAGACAATACCCCAGTGTTCGCTGAAGGTCCCTGGCACCCTTGGTGGACCCCCGGGTTTAGCGGCCACCAGACTAAACATCCTTGCATCGCCTTCCCAATCCGGCATTGGCCGACCAGGTGTCGCCCCCGCATTTCGCGCGTGCAGGGTATAGTGCCACTTAAGTTTCCGGATATGTCCCTGCTCAGGTTGGCGGTAATACAAGGCCGGTTGGCCAACACGTTGGAAGAGCTCGCCAAACGGCTACCCGATGTGCCGGCTGCCCGTCGCTGGTTGGAGCGCGAGACGGCAAAGCTCGGGTGCACCCCCGTGGTCGATACCATGGGCAACCAGTTTTTCATCGTCCCAGGACAGCACAAGGGGGCACCCACGGCAATTGGCTCGCACATGGACAAGACCCGTGGCGGTCTTGGGATTGCGGCTGGCCTTGATGTGTTGCGCACATTACGCGAGAACAACATCACCCCGAAGTACCCGATAGCGCTCGCCAACTGGGTCCGGGTGCCTGGGGTGGTGTGTATGGGCCTGGCGGTGTGGGCGGAGTTGGACTCCCCGATCCATGGCGACGGGATTCAGTGCTCGTATAAGGATAATCCGTTGGCTGCGCACTTTGAGCTCGAGGTCGAGCGTGGCAGCCAGCTACGCACGCACAACCGAAATGTCGGCATTGTCGTGGGCGGCAATGCCATCACCTGGAAACGGGTGCGTCTTACTGGGCGCGCCCAGCACACGGGCACTACTGCCAAACACTTGCGGCTGGACGCGTTGTTGGCGGCGGCCAAGATCATCAACGGGGGTTCCGAAATAGCCAAGAAGCAGGGAGGGTTGTTTAGCGTGGGCCAGGTGCTTACGGTGGAGCCCAATGCGGTCAATGTCATTGCCAATACCGTGGAAATTGTCTACGATGCGCGTCATGCCCACGACGAGGGCCTCAAGAAGTTGGTGCTGCTGGTGAACGCCATGTGCCACTTGGTGGCGCTGACGGAGAACGTCGGGGTGGAAATCACCACCGTGACTGCGTTGCCGTCGCTGAGGTTTGACGAAGAGTGCATCACGTGCGTGGAGGAGGCGACCAAGGAAATGGTGACGGTGGGCCACCGGATGGTGCTGGGGCTGGGTCACGACCTGTGTGTTACCTCGACCCGGTGTCCCTCCGCCATGGTGTTTGTGCCGGACATGACCCATGCCGAGTTGGGGTTCAAGGTGTTGTTGGCGAGTGTGTTGAAGTACGACCAGCGGCGTACCCACTAGGGGGGTTATTATTAATTTATGGCATTATGTTTAGAGGGTGTAGAAAGTGCATTATACGAGTTCCCTTTGCTAAGTGACTAGTGACTGATGTCTACAGCACTGTTCACTTTTCGCCTAGGCTCTATTTACGTTCTATTTTCTCTATAGACGCGTAGCGCGCGTAAATTTCACCCGACCATGGCGCTTCCCTCGAACCTTATGGGGGGTCTAATGCCCAAAGAACTCACGTTTCTCGCCGAAAACGACCCTGTGACGATCATCCCCCGGGCGCTGATGAAGAAAATCACCCTCATTGGCGCAGACGTCCCCGCGCTACGCGCCAACCGACGGATCGATGTACCCCTCTGGGTAGCGGTGATACTCAAGCTGAGGGGCAAGTGCCGGATAGTCCCGCCGCCATGGCTCACCCTTGAGTACTTGGAACGTGCCTATGAGGAAGAGAAGCGCGAGCCTAACAAATTCCTGAAGTTGCTACCCCAGAACTGGATGGAGGTCTCGAAGATCTTGTTGGCCCGGGCGCCGGACGATATGCTTGATACAGTGACCCAGTTGCGCCTGGCGCTCCAGGACTTGCGCGAGACCCGGCTTCTCAAGATTAACTCTGGTTTGAAAGACTTGAACGAGTCCAACTTTACGCTTACCGGGCTGTCGCTCATGGAGGTGAACGAAATGCGTCCGTTTGTGGTGGAAGTGATGGACAACTTGCGCAAGCTCGACGACACAATGCACATGGCGGGCGCTACTCAGGAGGCGGAGTACGATATGGAGGACGACGATGAGTTTGACTAATGATTATAGACTGGCGTTACGGATTGATTTAATAAAGTTTAAGGAAGGCATTTGTAGGTTGGAGAGGGGAGACTGGAAGGGGGTGGGGGCGTGAAAGAGCGGGTGAACGTGCATTGAGGCTAATCAGGAGTGATTTAATCTCCGGTGTAAAGAGACCACTCTAATTGAAGGGATTTGAGGTCTCCGTTTTTGCAAACCAATCTTTGAAAAAGAAAAAGCAAACGCTATCCACTTTCAAACTTGACCACACTCAATAGTATACTTCTATCCTAGGTTCTCCACCCAATCCCTCGCTTTCACCCACCTCGGTTGGATGCCCTGGTGCTAGATCGCGCACCTATTTGCAACTACCAAAGATAGCCACTGGCAATGAAGAACATCCGGGCGCTCACGTCCCAGTTCGTGCTGAATCTCAAGACCCACCAGCGCGACACGGACCGCAAGCGTAACCTCATCCTCCTGATCTTACGGCTGACCACCACCAAACGCGAGGCCCGCAACTACCTCAACAAATACCGCTACACCATCGATGCCGCGGATTCGCCCGGCGCGCCGCTAGGAGACCGAGACTCACAGAGCGAGTGGTTCATCAACCGGTTTCTCCAAGGGTCTAAGCGTCCGTTTGCCACCCCGCTCACGGGAGCGGCTGAGACCCCTGAGGTGGTTAAAAAGATCCCGCTCCGCATTGCTATATTCCGAATAAACTACTCTAAGGTGCCAGAGGAATACTGGAACGGCATTGGCGAGACGTTCCGCCGGCTCCAGCAGTTTGGGGTGCTGCCCCTCATCGTGCTTGACTTCGACCACCTTAAGGGAGGGGTGTTCAAGTACAACGAACAGTACATATTGAGTCAGACCACCAAGTTGGCAAACAAGTTGGCGGAGATTGGTGTCAACACTACGATGTTGCTGGTGCCTGACGACACCGCCATTGCCCTGGTGCTTGTGCCCATGTACCAGCGGCTTGTGCCCATTGTGCTGCCCATTGGCTACGATCCCAAGTCCAGTTTGTTGGGGATTGAGCCGTGTGTTGACGTTGTTCACCTGTTGGTGGAGTTTCTTGGTGGGTATTCCGACTTGTTGAGCGTGGAGAAGGTGGTATTTTTGGACCCTCAGGGTGGCATCCCTTCCATCGAACGCAACCAGACGTCGCACGTGTTCATCAACTTGACTCAGGAGCTCCCGGAAATTGTTCTGGAGTTGTACATTGGCCACCTTCCACCTCGCATCCGCGACAACCACCTCGCCAACTTGGAGGCCATGAACTACGTGCTCGGAGCCGCCTCCGATGATACCACCGGTATCATCACCACTCCTGAGGTGATGGCGGTCAACGACGACACCATGAACCCCGTTGTCTACAACGTGCTTACCGACCGTGCCGTGATCTCGCTGTCACTCCCCCCTAACTCCTTGCGTACTCCCGAGATCCTGACGAGTATTTTGAAGCGGGGGATCGCGGTGGAGATTTGGGACGCGCAAGTTCTTGGCACCCAGTTCACGTTAGACGAGCTTTTCGCCAAGCGTCTCGTGGATCAGGATCGGCTAGTGCATTTACTCGAGGATCTGTTTGGCAAGACACTAATGACTGAAGATTACTTGGCTCGTATCAACGAAAAAGTGGCGACATTAGTTATTGTCGGGGATTACGACGGGTTGGCGATTATCACCTGGGAGACCGGTCCCAACCATGACCGCCCCGTGGCTTATCTAGACAAATTCGCCATTGCCAAACGTAACCAAGGACTTCCGGGGTTGGCTGATATTATTTTCAAGACCATTGTGCAAGCACACCCGGACGAATTGTTGTGGCGGCTGCGCCAAGACAACCCCGTTAACAAATGGTATTTTGAGCGGTGCTGTGGGTCGGTGTGCCCAGACGCCTACTGGCGGATGTTTTTTACGGGGGCCATCTTCGGCAAAAAGCTTCGTAAGAAGGGCCAAGATCTGATCGATATTGGCGACAAGGTACGTGAGTACTCGCAGATATGTACCTCGATCCCCGCCAGCTTTATTAGTAAATAGTTATCGATCGACAATGCAGGAGCACTATAGGCCGACACCGCACGGGTTTTATGCCGGGCCCGCCGCCGCATCCCCAACATTTGCCGGCACAGGTGGCGCCACCAACGGTTGGGATTCCTACCCCAGATGGATCGTGCGTCAGGCAGGGCTGCAAACCGGGGACACCTGATAATGGCGTAATTAGCCGACACGGGACTGTGCCGGTGGCGGTCAGGGAGGGCATATCAGGTTTTGCCTTGGGCTTGGCACTCCCAGGGCGCAGTTGGGCCCCCAAACCCCTCCAGCGACCTCCTGGCCCATTGTCAAAATCACAGAGCACCCAACTATCGCAACCCAACCCAAAAAACGCAGGCGATAACGTTGTGCCTCGGTTAGATTGGTGACATATAATACGGGGATGGAAGCCGAGAAATTCGACATGCGGCAGCGAAAGACCACTAAAACCAGCGAGACCACGCCGTTAACTCCGGCGGCGGCGGCGCGTCGCCTCCACTACTTCCACGAGCTCGACCCGTGGCAGCAAGACAACCACTTTATCCGCAGTGGGTACGTGAAGGAGCACGGGACGTTCCGTGACTGTTGGGAGCTGTTGTTCTACATCCACAACGAGACCGGCAATATCTACCTGCACTTGATCCCGGGATCGCTGGCGTTCTGGGCGGTGGCGCTCTATCTTCGGTTTGGGTTACACCACTACGCCAACTTCGACGGATGGTGGGAGTATGCCAACTTCCTTATGTTTGCTGCTGCGTGCTGGGGCTGTCTTTTCATGTCGCTGACCTTCCACTGCATCAAGTCCCACTCGCACCGGGTGCTGCGGTTTGGCAACCAGCTTGACTACTTTGGCATTGTCATTCTAATCACTTGCTCGCTTATTCTGATTATGAACTTTAGCTACTACGACGAGCCTCGCTTGCGGTGGCTGTTCAACGCAATCTTTTTGGTGCTTGGAACTGCGTGCACTGTCACCACTCTCCACCCGAAATTTTCCACCTCTGAGTACCGCCCCATCCGGCTGGCGATGTTCATTTTGTTTGGTCTTTCGGGTGTGTTGCCCGTGGCTGCGGGCATTGTCCAGTTCGGTCCCGATGTCACTTGGGACCGGGCGCAGATGAAGTGGCTCGTGTTGGAGGGGGCGTTCTACATCGGGGGTGCGCTCCTTTATGCAATGCGGGTACCCGAACGGTTCACCCACCGCCACCAGACCGATGAACAGTTGGCGACGCTGCCGTCTGCTGGCAAGTTTGACATCTGGGGGCACTCGCACCAGATCTTCCACGTGATGGTAGTGATCGCTGCCTACTGCCACTGGCGGGCGCTTCTCGGGTGCTACCACTACATGCACCAGCACTTGATGTAATTTACGACTATATAGACACAATAGATTCCTTCTAGAACCACCGTTGCCGCGACCCTGCATTTCAACGGCTGTCACCATCATCCCACCCTGTACAGATCTCGCGTACGATGCGCGTCCGAAAACCATGATTGACCACCTTATCGTTGTGCCCTGCCACAGCATATGGACCCCCAAAGACAAGTCGAGCACCGGGCGCGACGCTAGTGAGTGGGCCCTTGCCGACTTCCAGACGGAGGGTCGTGATCACGAGGCCTTTGTGGGCCATGTCACCACCGCGCTCAACTTGGCCCACGACGACGACATGCTGATTGCGATCATCCTGGGGGGACAGACGAAGAAGGAGTGTGGACCTGTGAGCGAGCTGGAGCTGTACTACCGTTTGGCCCAGCGGTTGCTCGAGATGGGCGATCCCAAGGAGGCTGACGTCACCGAGGACAAGCTGGCAACGCTACGGGCCACGAGCGCCACGCTTGCGCGAGTGACCACCGAGGAGTACGCGCGAGACCTGTTGGAGAATGTGTTGTTTTCTGTGTGTCGCTTCTACGAAGTTTTCAGCCGCTACCCGAAACGTATCACCGTGGTGGGGTTTGAGTTCAAACGCCAGCGGTTTTTGGACCTCCACTTGGGCCAGGCGCTTGGGTGGGACTTGTCGCGCGTCCACTACCTCGGGAATCTGCCCACGCCCCCGGAGGACGTCCGAGACGAGTACTTTGCCGACTTGGCGGTGCTGGAGGCCAAGCACGCGGTGGAGCCGTTTTGCAACGACTGGTACGGGTCCCGTGGGGTGCTTGCGGAGAAAAAGCGCCAGCGTAACCCGTTCGGTAGAGTGGTTCCTTACGCTAAGACCAATCCCCAGCTTCTGGAGGCGTTTTCTCGGATCGAGCGAGGGGAGCGAGAACGGGTCCGCGAGGTGTTCCCGTGGAAAAAGTGAACACACTCAACTCTGATAGATACTAATTCTCATGACTCACGATAGGTTCATAAAAATTCAGGCAGGAAAACTAGGTATGGTGGTGTGACTCACTGCAAAGTTATGCAGAGGAGTAGCACACTGAGATGTCTCACATTGTAGTTTCGTACGTGACCGATGGACTAACCAGTGACGGAAACACTACTTATTTGAGTATCGTGACGTCTCCCATCACAATCTACACGCTTCTCTAACATTCCCTTCATTCGTATGTACATTAGTTCTTAGAACGTCTCGAGCGAACGGCAGCAGCGAGCTCCTTGAGCATCGACTCGGTGGTCTCCCACGACACACAGCCGTCGGTGATAGACACACCGTACTTGAGAGCCTCCTTGCCCAGGCCAGCAGGGGGCATACCCTGCTTACCCTCGTTGATGTGCAGCTCGATCATCACACCGATGATCGCCTTCTCGCCGGCAGCGATCTGCTCAGCGACGCTCGAGAGCACCTTGGGCTGGTTGCGGTAGTCCTTGTTGGAGTTGTCGTGCGAGCAGTCAATCATCAACTTGATCAGAGGGTCGGTCAGCTTGCCGATGTCCTCCTTGGCCGCAGCCACCAGCTCGGCGTCGTAGTTGGTACGCAGCTTACCGCCACGCAAGATGATGAAGCAGTTGTCGTTACCCTTGGTGGTGGTGATGGCAGCCATGCCGGTGTTGGTGACACCCATGAAGTGGTGGCCCTTGGTGGACGCCTGCACGGCGTCGAGCGCCACCCGCAACCCACCGTCGGTACCGTTCTTGAAACCGATGGGGAACGAGAGACCGGAGGCAAGCTCACGGTGCAACTGCAGCTCGGTGGTACGGGCACCGATGGCACCGAACGACAAGAAGTCGGAGAAGTACTGGGGCGAGATGGTGTCCAACATCTCGGAGCCAATGGGGAGCCCGGCAGAGGTCAAGTCGGCGTACAACTGGCGCGAGATCCGCAAACCCTTGTTGATGTCAAAAGTGTTGTCAACGTTGGGGTCGTTGACCAACCCCTTCCAGCCGACAGTGGTTCTGGGCTTCTCGAGGTAGGCACGCATCACGATCAAAAGGTCGCCCAGCAACTCGTCAGAGAGCTTCTTGAGGCGGGCAGCGTAGTCGTGGGCAGTGGCGGGGTCGTGGATCAGGCAGGGCCCGACAATCACGAGCGCACGGTCATCAGTGCCCTTCAAGATGGCAGCCAGCTCAACGCGACCGCGGATCACGGTGTCAAGCAGGGCACGGGTGGCGGGGATCTCCAGCTTAAGCAAAGCGGGAGGCACCAAAGGGTCGTAGCCCAAGATGCGAGTGTCGTCGTACTGTTCGGGTTGGGGGGTGGTCAGCATTGATGAAGATATCAGTCGGATTAATTCGGTGAAAAATTGTGAAAAACTGCGGGCCTGAAGCGGTGAGTCATATGCACCCAGGGGTCCGAGGACCTGTGGAGCAAGATGCGAAGCACAGGACGGGTGCGGAGGGGCCCGTAAGCGCATGGAGGCTGATGGCTACTGCTGGCACGGCTGCAACTGCCGCTGGGGGCTTCGTCGGGGTCCAGCCATGCACCCCACGTGATGATGCAGTGTTTCTCCGAAGAGGGGAGTGGCCACGTCGATGCAGATTACACAGAGGCAACCCTAGCTACACAATAAGATGACGCAAACCGGATACGCGCGTAGGGTACAAGATGAGCCCCTTTTGCCGAGATGAGTCGACTGGCGCCTTCTGCGTGCATAGTGGACCCCCATCTCCCGTATCGCACGTATGTACGATTACACGGGGATCTACGCCAAACCCGCGGTCGCTCTCCACCGTCTACCATTAGGTTGCGTCGCCGTTACGACGATTTTGCGTCTGCGTTGCGCTTGCTATGCGTTCAGACAGTCACCCAGACACAAAACGCCCCGTAACTGTTTCGTATCGGTTGTAACCGTTTTAAGTTTCACACCCCGCCCGTTGCCGAGGTCACGCGACCTGCATCAGGTGACTATACTAATGCGGCAATCTACGAGATCTGACGAACACAACCAGTATGCCGAGATTACCTGCGTTTGCGTTTGACATCGACGGCGTGTTGTTGCGCGGCCGCAAGGCGATCCCCCAGGCCCGCCCGGCCCTCCAATTGCTCCAGCACCACCGGGTGCCCTTCCTCCTCATGACTAATGGAGGAGGAATGACAGAGGCCAAGCGGATGGCGATGATCAACCACGAGTTGGGGCTCGACTTGCACGTCAACCAGCTCGTGCAGTCGCACACCCCGATGCGAGCCTACGCGGTGCGCGACCGCGACTCGCGGGTGCTCGTGGTGGGAGGCCATGGCGACAGTGCCCGGGAGTGTGCTGAGAGCTACGGGTTCACCGACGTGGTGTTGCCCGTCGACTTGCTCAAGTGGCGGCCTGCGATCCTGCCCCACCACACCTACACCCCCCACAACGTGCAAGCGTGGGCCCGGGACATTTCTGGCTCGATCGATAAGCCGTTTTCCGCGGTGTTGGTGTTCAACGACCCTCGGGACATGGGCACCGACATGCAAGTGATCCAGGACGTGTTGAACTCGGAGGGTGGGGTGATAGGCACCCGGAGGGCCCAGCACAGCCCCCACCCGGCCGTGCCGATCGTGTTCTCCAACAACGACTTTTTGTGGGCCAATGACTACCCCGTGCCGCGGTTTGGCCAGGGAATGTTTCGAATGTGCGTCGAGCGGGTTTACGAGGAAATCAACGGGCACCCGTTGCAGGCGACGATCTTGGGCAAGCCCTTCCGAGTCCAGTACGACTACGCGGCCCAGGTGCTCTCGCAGTTGGCTCCTGGCGACCGTTCGGCTACCTACATGGTGGGGGACAACCCTGCTAGTGACATCATGGGTGCCAACGACTACGGGTGGGAGCTGGTGTTGGTGCGCACCGGGGTGTACCGCGACGAGGACGCGGCACTGGCGGTGGCCACTCCGCTGCTTGGGGTGTTCGACAACGTGCTTGCAGGGGTCGAGGCCGCGCTTAAGCGCGAGGGGATCTAGGTGCTGCACAGGGGTTGCCACGCAATTACTGAGACATAGACATAGACAAATAAACTTTGAGAGGCGTAGAGCAATTACGAGCCAGCGGTGCGTCGGTTGGGGCACTGCATTGCCGGGTGTGGGCTCCGCATTTAAAGTGGGGTCAGCAGTTGCGTTAGCGCTAGTGTACCCCATTCGTTACCTGATGTCTGCTTTCGGTGCCAATGACACTAAACTGAGGCGATACGACCGATCTAGATCGGTGCCTTGTAAAATGTCGTGACCCGCAGTGCATCGTGGTAATGTTGCTGCGATTTATCTCGAGCAACACCCGCTGCACAGATGTAACCTAATCCGTCGTCAAGCAAAATGAGGCGACGTCCGCAGATTAAGGTTCAGGAATACCCTGCTCGCACCCGGCAGCACGCCGCCTTGTATTCGTAGCAACGCTGGCGATCGCATCCCCGGTTCCGGGGATAATGTCCACCCGCCCTGTCCATTCATGTACGGACGCGTTCCATGAAACGAGAACCTGTTCCACAGCATGAACCAGCTGCGTCGAACCCAACTAGTCAGGGGCAGGGATTGTGGGGGTGGCCCACCGCTTTGGCGCGGTGGAGATTGAGCGGTCCCCCGGGGGATCGGTTAGTACCTTAATCGTATCGATTTATATCTGGTTATCCCATCTGTGGTGCTCCCGCAACGATTTATTATTTCCCAATGCGTCGAGGCCTGCATCCTACAGGGTGGTGAAATTCGTGGCGATTGTCACATGTGCCGGTGTGGAAACGCGTGGAGACAACAAGGGGCAGTATCTGAGTAGAGTCCGGACCGAGAAAATATTCCACGCTAACGCTGAATGTCGGAAGGGTGCTGACACAACGGATCCCGACAATGGGCGGACGTTAGGTCACGGCCACAAAGCCGCCAGGTGGATTGGTCACAATCACTCGCCCTTGGCACTGTAGTCACAGACACAAGCCCAATCTTCGCACTACGGTCACGTATACGGCGTCGTAACCGACACAATCGTAGCGTCTGTTTCAGTCAGTCGCATTGGGGCAATCGCCCCAGTCACATAGTCGTACTAGTGCAGTGGTCAGTCGCACTAGTGAATGATCTGGCTATAGTCACACTATGCAATCGTCAGTCCTACACAATCGAACTATCGATCTCATTCTTCGCGCTGGCGGGTGTCTACACTGTTCACAGAGGACGCGTGAAATTAACTCTATAGATACATCATAATCGTGGCTAGTTGCGAATCGAGGGGATTTGCGGGTAGGGAGCGGTGGGGTAGTACGGGTGGGCGCCGTTCTGCGCCGAACCCGCCGGCGCAGCTCCGTACATCGGAGGCAAGGGAGGCATGGGCCCAGCAGCCATGTGGCGCGGGGGCATCGGGTGGTGGGCAGCAGCCGCAGCCGCGGCCGCAGACTCAGACAACATGTGCTTCTTGATCAGAATGCGCCGCCCGTTTTTACCCTTGGTCACCTTATTGTTAAGCACCTCCTCTGCCGCCAACGCAGCACCCTTCCGCTTCACCAACTTGGCGTGGAACAACCCACACGCGTTACACAACGTCCGCACCCCGTTGGGCCCGCGACGCCATTCGGGAGTCTCGGTGGTCCCGCACCGGTGACACTTGTTTGTAGGCCGGTTGATGATCTCCGGCACCGCGTACTGCGGAGGAGCGGGGGCGGGACTCAGCAAGCCAGCGGGCTGGGCCAATGACGGGGGTAACGGAAGCTGATGCGGGTGGGGAGCGCCCGGGTGGTAGTACACGGGCTGGTAGTAGATGGGCTGCCCGTACACGGGGAACCCCTCCGGTTGCGGGTGAGGGTGGTGGGGCGCCATGTACCCGTAGGGCTGTTGCTGTGGCAGGATGGGGGCCATCGCGGGAGCAGGAGCAGGCACCGCGGGGGCCGCAGGCGCCTGAGCCGGGGTCTCGGTGGTGGCGGGAGCCGCGGTCTGCGCGGGCTGGGTGGTGGTGGACGCGGGAGGCGAGCTGGCCTTGGGCGCTGCTGGTGAGAGCGCTGGCAGCGGCTGGTTGTGAACGTAGTTGGACTGGTAGCGGATCAGCGGGAGCTTGGGCACCTGGGTGGGCAGCCCCTCCGACTTGGGCTTCTCCAGCAACGGCAGTTTTGTCAATTCCTTAATTGACGGTAATCTTATTCTGGGAGTGGTGGACATATGCAATGATGGAATCAACGGTGATGGGATGGGTGAAGGAGTGGGGTGGGATAAAAATGAATTAATATAATGGGAAAATCAATAACTGGAAGACAAGCCTTTGATCGTGGGGATGATCCGATTTAAATATTCGGCATAGTGGCACCACCCCCACTATGTGTGTCCCCCAAAAATCTCTTTCGCCTTTGACTTTTTTAATATTTTTTCGCCAATATTTTGTAGGTTATTTTTACTTTGCGGATGACAATATTATTTAGCCTCATGGAATCGTGCACATAGATCAGCGCCCCAGCGCCCGCCAAACTCGAAAGGCGGTGGCGGGCTGGTAGCCAAAGCAGGAAGGGATAGTGCCAAAAGATGACAACCCAGCCCCCAGCCGGCTGGACACGTTCAACGCCCTAGCCCGCTTCGGCGTATGCGAAGGAATTCCGTCAGTGTCAGTAGTGCGAAAATGCCCATACGCACCTACAGAACGGGTCAAAAAATAATAAAAACGTCACTAGCAAAAGCGCAATTTTATTTTTTCTGTTGTAGATTTCCAAATCGAGATCTACCACCGAACATCTCCGTAACGAGATCAGGTGAACAAGATGCAACGGATGTCGGCAGAAAAAGTTGGCATTTACGATATTGTCGGCAGCGATGAGTTGCGCCATTTTACTATAGCATGACTAAATCATGGCTTGGTTAACCCCTCGCGACGACCTGGCTCCCACTTTTCATCGTCTCCCGCCGTCCCCGCCTGTTTAGCATGGGTGGGCCTGCGACCGCGGATGATGTCCTCGGTCGCCTCATAGCGTCAAGAGAAAAGAGGGGATATCGTTGCATTTAGCCCCGAAGTACATCACAAAAAAATATAATGCTTAAAAATTGGAGGTTCATGCTGGGGGTTTCTGTGAGGCTACCTGAGGCTTAGGCCCCATGCACATTTCAACAACGTTCGGAGTCGAGAGCATGCGCAATCCACATCGGGAAACCATTTCCAAAAACAATAAGCAATCAGCTGGGTTACATCATGGCTCACACCCCCTCCGTTGTTCGTAGAATCCCTCGCAAACAACTACCCACCTCATCTTTGCGTGATTTACTTGTTTAAACCAGATCGACACCTGAGTTTGTGTGCACTCCACAAAGCCAAATTGCGAGCTAATAATCCCTGGTCGCGATAGCCCTGTTCGATGCATACATTGGGGTGAGTAAACACATAGGTTAGCGACATTAACGGGAGATACCGTGGCGGTCTCGCTAGTGGTCCTTAGGTGCATTCCAGGTGTTCTTTGAGGGGATCCCCCATTGTTCCTTGGCATCACCGATTGTTAGCCGCCCCGCCGTCGCCGTGGCCACCGGTCACGGCGAGCCAACAATACCGAACGTTGTCACATGTATCTCCGTCTGACGGCGAACGTATCACAAAGCTCGTTGTCACCCCAGCCCCTGTGTTTGAAACCTTATCATCAACAATGACCAGTGGCTCATCCTTCCAAATTAGGAAGGTTTACCCACATATTACTTTGGAGTACAGTCGTTCCAATATTTTTTAGAAAAATTATAGGGTACTAGTCAAATTCAGCGGAATTCGTAGGCACTTATCTTCAGTTCATTAGTCACGAGAACTTACCCTCGATAGGTCGAAAATT